>HE671891.1:95490-227238 GCA_000313835.2 Heliconius melpomene melpomene
AAAAATAACAATGATTTCATCTTTAAATAGTTTTCTGCGTGTACTTAATATGAATCAAATCATCATTTAACAGGTGAACAATTAGAATAAACATTGATTTTAAGATTGACCTTCTATTGTATAATATTTTACTTTAAAACATAAGGCAGACCGCGCATTTCATCGTCTATTCTCATAGTCAAACGGAACCGGAATTAAATATTTGAAACGCTGGCAACCCCTGTTTTGCGGCAGGAATTTTTCCAGGCAACCCTGTTTTATAGTGTTCAGAAAAAATAAGCTTTAATTTGATATATAATTCATTAAAAAAACACATGAGTGCAAATTATTAACATTTAGTGACATGTTTAAACCAGGCAACCCTAGACTTGCGGCAGACTGAGAGCTGGCAACCCTTAATTTTCCAATTCCTTATGCGATTATCTTTCAAATGATGTGCGATTCATATAAAAAACGTATGGGTGCAATTTTCTCCAAAAACGAGTTACGAAAAAATGTAATTAAAGGTGATTGCGGCAGGATTCTTCCAGGCAACCCAGGCGTAATCTGTTCTACTAATCATGTATTATTCATTAATATAGGTTTAATTAAGAAAACTCGTTTATGCAGGATTCAACGGTCGGATCCCAGTCTATCACGGTGGTTTATTAATTACTATAATAATTCTTTAGTATTGACGTTGTTTCACAAACTGATATATTATTGCAAACCACTAAATACCTTCGTACAATATATGATGTCATTATTGACTTTGAAATAATGATTTCATTTCTCACCGTCAAGGTAATAAATAATGAATTTTTACATACTGAGGGAGTCCTGACCTGTGTATGTCTCATACACGTGCCATTGTGAACGCGACGGTAGTGGGTTCGATTCCTATACGGGTATCGAGGCAAAGTGCGGTGTTGAGTTCCGCCACCCAACACGCAATGCTTCGAGGTTTTCGCATGCCTACTCTAATATGTGCGGAATACAACGGAAAGTTAAGATTTTTTTATAACTAAAATTATTTATCTTGACCTTTTTATCACAAAACATTTAATGTAATAAAAGTACCCACATAAAACAAAACTAGAGGTCAGATTTTATTACAAAAATAAACTTTTACTGTTCTCACATATTTACTTGACAATTGACGCGCCTCGAAGTGACACTCATATGGTTATATTATTCATAATTTTTAACCTCGTTATAAGATTCTTGAGTGTTGGTAAAGAATCATCAAAGACTAGTATCTATATATATAAAAGGACTTGTCCTCACTGACTGAGGTAAGACGCACGCACAGCCGTAACCGCTGTGCGTAGAAAAGTGAAATTTGGACAGATGTTTACTTTCGTAATCTGGACATCCACTAAGAAGGGATTTTGGAAAATTTTAACCCTAAAGGGGCGAAATAGGGGTTGAAAGTTAATATGGAAAAAAAATTAAATCGGCACTGATTCTTATAAAATTTGAAATTTAGACTCTTAAAAATATTTCATTGAACACATGTTTCATGGTTTATTAGAATTCACCCCTAAATACGTAAGCGAAGCTGCGCGCGTCCGCTAGTTTTCCTATATAATGTAAGAAATGTAAATGTAAATGTAATGTAAAACTCGAACCAGTAGTTCCTGACATTAGCACGTTGAACCAAATATACAATTTCGTATATACGCTGTATCCCGCACACAGCAGGGACGGCAGAGGGATTCATAAATATGTAAATATAAATTCACTTCTAATATAAATTATTAAACACACAATTATTAGTCATTTTACAGACGTACTAGGTTCTAAATACGACGTACTAGGTTATATTTATATAATTAAATAGAAAACGAAGGTCTCCAACCCCTGCCTATTACCGCCACCCTCTTTTGAAAGCGATTAATGTTTTTTCCTCTTTAATAAAGTCTGGGCGCCAGAGTGCCTGCGACGAGGTTTTATAAATTCATCCGGCATCATATTTACGCTTTAAAATTAATGTTTTGATGCATTTTGCTTCGCTTGGATGTTGACCTCGGTGTATATACCACTTTTGATTGTCCGTTTTCCTTATGATTTTTGTAGAAACTCGTTTTTGATATAATGAATGTTGTCAGAATTTAAGTGATGGTAAATAAATGAATCTGAATCTTTTGTTCTTCACTAAAATAATAAAGCAATTATTAAAACATTCCAAAGTATTGAAATTTTGCATTATTTATATAAATATCTTCTGGTCGTCGTATTGGCATTAAGGTTTGTTTTCAATCAGATGTAACAGTAGAGTATGTATAAATTATATTTTTATAAAACGTATGAAATCTTGATTTGTCCTGGTGAATCATTTTATTTTTGTTTTTCCTAGCTCTGATAGAAAAAGCTCGGCGCTTAGTTCCGCCTGTCAACATTGGACCGGAAAACTTTTGAATTGTAAATGCTCGATAAGTTATTGAATTTGGCTCTACCTTGCACGGATATCGAACTAGTGACCTTTGATGCAATAGGCATTGCTAGTCACGAAGGTCAAGTAATATCCTTATTAAGAATATTTTCCCTATACCTAAGTCATAAATAACAAACATATAAGTCTAGCGTATAAAATATATTTTTGTTTCCATGTTTATCTTTACGGATGATTTTAACATGTTAGAATTTAGTGTTGTGTCTAGATTCTCTCCTATCACTGTCTATTTGTTTAGACTTCCTCTATCACTTACAATGTGATTCAAATAAATGATTCATGTAATATTTCGAAAATTGGGCGGTGTTTGGGAATCGGAGTGTCTTAAAGTGTTAAGTGCCTAGTGAGGCATCGCCTACCTTTCCCTATTATCTATTCCATTGTTATCATTTTGCTTTACTATTATATTTTTATGATTCTTTATTAAATTCTTAGTTTTGTTTAAGAGATTTTTTTGTCACATTTCTCATAATATTTGTCTATAGGTGTTAATTGACATAGTTTGAATCCTTTTGAAATCAATAATACTCTCTCCAAACCTAAAATCATCCTGTTCAACATATGACGCTATCGAATAAACTACTGTGTTTACATATACTTTTTATGTTAGTTATAAGTTATAATAAAATGTTAACCTACTTTTTTCCAATATTCGAATTTTAGCACTACGCGTGAGATCGATTTGGGTTAATGCATATCATATGTTTTCGACATAGATTTTTAATATGGAAAAATAATGTGTAATATTTCGGTGAATATTCCTATCAGGTTTTTACTTTAGATTTTAATAAAATTGTAGCACTTCACGCTTTTTCCCACATAACAGGGTAGAGGGAAACCGATGTTAAAAGATATTGTCTCTTGAAGGGCGGAACTTAACGTCGCGCATTGTCATGTGCGGCGCATACCGAAGTGAGGAAAAGAAAACGATTCACAAACAAACTTACAATCGCCGAATTTTGAAAATATATGTGATAGTTAATCGAATACATTAAGGGAAAACGGCAATGAATATTTCGGTATTAAACTATTTATTTTCTTGTTTTGGGATATATAGACGTAATAGTTAAGTTCTGATTTTGTATGCATAATAAGTTTACTAAGCCTTGCTTAGATTCTCTATTTCGTCTATATATTATGTATTATTATATCAACATATGAGAAATACCTAAAGTAAAAAAAATACAGAAAGCTCGTAGTAGTGTTTGCAAACTTATGAATAAATTTGTCTTTTTTATGAGCAAACTGTATTTAGTAGGCCAATTGTGAAACTATCCATGTCAGTTTACTGTACGTTTATCCTCTCCGGAAGTAAAGGGTTTCCTACTCCCACTCGCGTCCTGGCCGTGGCCACGTGCTTGTATACATATGTATGTTCCAATTGTTCTTGTATTATTGCTTCATCTTCACATTTAAATATAATGATGAAGATACGATGGAAGTACTGTATTTTTCTTCAATTTTAAGGTGCATCTAGTAGGTATAACTTGACATTAAAAATATATTTATTTTATCTTTTGGCAAATTATTTTCAATCCTGATTAATATTTAATTATTTTTTACAATTTGATAGTTGCTCTTTTAGAATGAAAAATGTAATAATAGACATATACCATTTCAGGTACACTTGTTATAACAAGTATTTAAAATGTCGGCATTACAATGTAAATAATTTGAATTATAATGTAAATTACATTAGAACTTGAAGTCGAAGTGACTTAAAACCGGAAACGCTTCACGCGCAGCGTTTATGTGTAAAAAAAGAGGGGAAAGGAGTTCCTAACATTAGATTTCCTATGCTTACCCTGCCATGTGCAGGATACAGCGTGAAGATGATTTATTGTTTTTAAAAGTACCTATCGTAGTTAGTACGTGTAAATCGAAGCCTCCCTTTTATTTACTTTATTACCGGAAATTCAAAGATACGTATCGGCCATCTTTATTTCTGGTTCACTTGATCGATCGACGTGCCAATTGTCCATTGCTAAATATTGGCAATGTGGTTAAAGATGCATTTTGCATTTAAATGTTCTTATTATAGTAGATTTTTGTCGTATATTTTGGACTTGCATAGGTGTATTTTAAGTTGAACTTGTGCTATAATTTTGATAGATTTTATTTGTTTTGAAATGTATTTAATTATAATGTATATATATTATTAATTGTATTCAAATGTTATTATTAACATTAAAATGACATCTAAGAGCGAAAGAGTGTATAACTGTGAACGTGATGTCTGGGGAAAGTTTTTTTCATGTCTTTGCTGTAATAAAACATTATGTGGCGTTGAATTCCGCCCCTCAGCGCGCATCAAAATACATATTTTAACGAATAATTTACCACAAGAGTTATTTAACAATTGAAGTAGACACTAAATTAAATCATTACATCTCCTTAGATATAATTAGTCGCGAAGTATATTCAGACCGAGTACGAACAAGGCGACAATGCGTGTTTTAAAATAGAATATTTATCATCATGCGCTTCATTGCTAACGTATATATCATCTATCCGATACATCTGTATTGACAAATTAAATACAATCTTATTTAAATATTATTAAGAATCATTTTTGTACAATAAATGAGTCCAATACAAAGCTGCCAAGAGTGTCACTTTAAGAAAAATATACATTTTCAGATTACTGTAAGAGTTGCCAAAAGCAATACTAGTGATAGTACAACTAGAAACATGACTAACATAAATACATTTAAATATATTAGTGTTTTGTGATGTGTATATAGTGTATCGACGATTGATCAATGGACGTGGTGTGATCTGTCAACGTATCAACGGTTCAACCGTTGTGTCTTCAATTGAAAGGACAAAGAACCTATGGTCGGTATGATGTGGTTTAAACGGGACCCAAAGGTCCCAGAAAAAGTTGATAAGATTGATAACGGAGTTGTTAACAAACTGAGAAGAAAGAAGCCTAGTCTCCTAAAGCCGACGAGAGAGTCGAGCGAAAGGGAGACCTCGGCTGACAGTGACAAGGAGAGACGGAGATATTCTGATATACTCGATATGAAAGTGTCACTTGGTATGTATGCGTATAGAGAATTAAGCGTTGAGTGTTCAATTTCCTTGCTATTTATCATATAGTTTGTATTTAAAAGCTAGAATATCAGTGAATATCAGTGAATATGTTTTTGTCTATTATAAGCAATTTCCGTAGTAGTTTAAGTATTAAGCACATATCGCTATTTTCATTACGAGTTTATTTTAATTATTATAAGTTTTAATTTTTTTCTTAGATAATCACTTAAAGAAATATAGATTATAGCCTTATATAAACAATAATCTGCTCATAATTGTATGATATCATGCAATATTTAAAATTAATCTTCAACGAGTGTCACCGGGTCAGTACCGAGGTCGGCCTCTATTTTTAAGTATTATAAAGATTGATATGATTTTTCATACTAAATATTACACTTTTAAACATTTAAAATTGATAATTTTCGGTGAAGTAATTATCTGTATTTTATAATAAGTAAAGATTTTACTTTAATAATTATTTATTGTTAGACAAAAGTTATAATTCCCTGGAAACAAAAACCGGGATTAATGCCAGGTAAAAGAATAATAATTATGAATAATGCAATATTAATTTAATTAGCACGGTACGTTTTAAAATTGTAAGAGGCTTGACAAGCTACTCACCAAGATAGTAATTGACGACTCATCCACTATTCATTAGCTCTAACTCTCTTTTTATTACATAGTGAAAATTATCTGTTCTATGCTTTCAACTAAAACAAAAATATTTCGTGTTAAATAGAGGGAGTCAAAATAATTGTACAAATTGAACCCATTATTACAACACACAGATTTAAATCGCACCTACACAACAAATAACTCGAATACACTTTTAATTATAAAAGAAACAAAAGAAAAGAGCTTTCTTCCTTATCGTAACATTACTAATAATAATTATACTAAATTATTTCCCATTAAGTAACACTCGTAGAAGCTTTTCGGTACATTTTCAAAGAAATAAAAGAATTTTTAAGGCTCTAGTCACCAGTGAGTGGATCATTAAGGCTACGTTCAAAAGCTTCACACTTACATTAAGTAATAAAAGCTTATCGTGTTATTATGTTTACACTAACATACATTCTTACTAGATAACTGATAAAAATAATATTTAGATAGGTAGGTGTAAACACGATGATTGTGGGTTTGATGCCCATTATTATATTTATTTCCCTTTATTGGAAGACTTTGCGTGTTGAGTGGTGGAACTCAGTGGAACTTAGTGTTGTTACCAGGGCGAGAAAATACTTCATCCGCCCGATTGGGAATCGAATCCACAACCATCCCGTTTACAATCAGACTGTAATGTTTGATTCGTGGTACAATTTATATTGTGTGCTATTAATTTTACTTTACGTAGTACTAGGAATAGCCTTTTAATCGATAGTATTCTATTTTCTACTATAAAATGATATCGCATGACATAACAACGTACATCAATTTCATTAACCTAATTCGAAATTGGCCCCTCCAATAGCGAACACTGTTTTAAGCTACGAAATTATTCCTCTTAATTATCTGATTGTACACGCGATGGCTCTGAGTTCGATGCCCACAGGGAATACATATTCGGTTTTCAATTTTTATTTAAGAAAAAGCGGCGTTGAACTCTATTAGATATATAACTCCCAAATAGCCCTAAGTACCTTCTACTTACGTGACGTATAATTTAAGAGAGAAACACTCCGCTACTCACTAAGCAATGCTTCTAGAATTCGGTGGAAAGAGGGGAACTGATGTGTCTTAATGGGAACGGAGTGTCTTTACACTAGGTTCCCAGGTTCCTTTACTGCTATTTGCGGGATACACCACGAAGCTATAGAAATAAAAAGAACTGCAAAATTTATTAGTTCCGAGTTGTTAGCGTAGTTTGTATTTTTACTATAAAAAAAATCTGTCTCTCTATATATTTAACATTATCATTTTTAAGCATGAAATGTTGTTTTACTTTACTTTATCGCTATAAGTAATTTTTATGACATGTGATAAGACAATATTACACGTGTAGTCTGAAGTTAATACATTTTTGAGTCTAATTTTTTTAGATTCATGCCTCAGGGTATTCAGAGGAAACCTGAGAATCTAGTGTTAGGACATTGCGTTCACTCAATTTGTAATTACTGTTCGATTTTATTTAACTTCATGATTTATTTCGCATAATAGAGGTAAAGATACATAATCTTGTGTCCGTTTTCTGCCTTAATTT
Source organism: Heliconius melpomene melpomene (assembly GCA_000313835.2). NCBI lineage: Eukaryota > Metazoa > Arthropoda > Insecta > Lepidoptera > Nymphalidae > Heliconius > Heliconius melpomene. The sequence continues at coordinate 103,167 of HE671891.1, forward strand.
CAGACATTACATACTGAGTGGCGGTACTCAACGCCGATATTTGTTTTACCAGAGCGAGGAAATGTAAATAATTGTGTCATCCAAGTTAGGACCAATAAATAGGCTATGCATTGCAGTCATCACGGTGGCCTCGAATGATGTAATCTAACGAAGGCAATGTTAAAGAGTTTGTTATAAAATGCAGATTTAAGTGAAAATACTTTCGCGTTACGGTTTTTTTTTTGGTAACAATCATTATTTACATAACTTTACATTCCCGTCGCGAATCTTGTTCTTTTGTTTCATAGAAAGTTTTGTTACGCCATATTTGACGTTTACTGTTAATACTTATTGTATGGAGATATTTAGTTTAGTTTAAGCTAATAAATATTGTATGAAGGATTTTATAGTTGCATTAAAAAAACATTTTATGTTTACGATAGTATTTTATTGATACAGAATAAAAGAAGTTCATCATTAGTCACGTTTGACATAATTCAACGCTGTATCAAAGTAATATGTAATAAATAATAGTAACATTATTCTTAAAAAGTATTTATATATTAAATATAACAAAACCACAATTGTCATATTTGTTTAACTTAGCCAAGACAGAGAATTTAAAATTAATTATTTATTGGATAGTGTCATGGCTATAAATACTATCATAGGTTATTTAATCAGCTTTGATTGAATGCTTCTTACTTTTTGTCGCCTTTTCAATCGATTTTTCTTATAACGCAACTAAATGCCATAATTATTAACGTTCCTTTTTTTATTTAATTCCTAGTACTTAATTAATAATTGTAATAAGCTTATTAAATATTAGTCACGATGATATCATTTTTAATAGCGATATGTGCTTAAAACAAATAAAATATATATTTTACTATAAAATATGATACGGCAAGGAAATCTTAACACTTGATACGCTGTTATACAATGTAAAATAATCCGTAGAGCGGCGTGATGAAAGCGACGAGTCTTTGTACGAGTCAGCAGACTGTCACAGCGACGCGATCTCTGCGAGCGACGACGCATTGCCCAGACTAAGTAAAACACCCACAATCAGCAAAGAATCTCTAAAACTGGCAATAACTGATGAAGAAAGTGAAGCCAGAACGAAGAAGGGTCACAGAAAAACTATGTCTCTGTCAAACCCCATAGAAATCGTTAAAAGCTTGGGTGATGAGTGGTTCGACCACACAAAGAAAGATATTGATAAAAATTCAGATAAAAAAAAGTCGAGAGAGAGCCTCTGGAGTGAAGAAGACAGAGATTCTATTCATGGCTCCAGTATTAAACTGGATCAACTAAGAAAGACTAGTAAAGAAGATAAAGCAAATGAGAGCAGAAAAAGTAGTACTGCGGAACAACCAAAACGTAAAACCAGTAAAGGATCTTCTGTCAGCGCCCTTAATTTTCTGAGAAGAAAGAAAACTCCAACTTCCATGAAAGCTGTTGAAGCTGTAGTCGAAGTTGTAGATGGTATAGTTAATACTGACGAGATACTGAACTTTACGAAGTCCTTTTTAGAAGAAGAAAAAAGGCATACGGCTATTTGCCAAAGTAGGCCTCCTGTTGAAACTGATTCTGATGAGGACATGCCTCCGCCTAAAGTGATCGGCGAGCACAGACGCAGACTAAGTCGACAGACTTCTAGAAGTAAGAGTAAAGTGCGTGGAAAAAGTCAATCTGTTAAAGTTAATACTCTAAAAAAATCTCATAGTGGTACACTGAAGAAGGGTAAAAAGAAGAGTGTAAAGACACCGCTCGCTGGAAGAAGTCGTCAAACCAGCATCGTGGAACCAAGTCCTTTGGTAAAGAAGAAAAATTGGAATCAGAATTCCACCAAGCAGAATTCGTGGCTATTCAGCGGTTCCAGAGGTAAGTAATCATGTCATTTAATTTAGCATATTAAGTTAATTGATATTTTGAAATCAGTTTTCAAATTATATTAATTTGTTTTATTATCGGTTTCTTGATTTACTAGTACATACACTAGTAGATACTGTTAACGATTAGTAATTAAAATAATTTGGAAGTCGTAGACTTCTGTAAGATCACTTAATTAGATTACTTCCTTACAAAAATCGAAAATATGAATAGTGTTTTAATTGGTGATATCTTTTTTTTATGTGAAATGTGTCCCTGTTTGTATGTAAACTTATTTAACAGTAGTAGCACTTCAGTATAATTATTAATAAGTTTATCTTAACAAGAAAAGTATAGATTCATAGATATCTGTCTGTTAAATTAACAAGCAGTTATAAGATACTAGTACAATTTAAGTCAATCAATCGTATAATTACCACTTTGCGTTATTCCACGCTTATAATTTGCACAGCTCTTAATGACATGAATCTTTATTAGCACCAAACGAGAACTAAACCCGTTACCTTCACTCAACTATGTGGTATTAAAGTTGACATTTCCGGTATTATTGGCACACAAAAGCTATACATTAATCGGTCTGGAACCGTCGTCGTTGCGGCGTTATTTATCAAACGCTGACCTCACAGTGTCGCTCGCCTTGCCTCGCCAGGGCTGCCGGGTCAAAGCCGATCATAGCTTTAGTATTTGAGATTTGTAGGCTATTGATTGATCGTTTTGTACTGAGATGCTCGGATGTAGATTTAAATTTAATTATGCGTTTTGTGTGTACAAGGTTAGTTAGTTTAATTTTTTGAGATGTAATTTTTTGATCATTTATATTTTATGTTTACAATATCTTTAGTCGCATTATTGTACTCAAATATCTATATATACCTGAAGCAACCTTGCAAGCCTTTTTACGAAAATTGAGGGGAGGATTGAAGAAGTATGAAATTTGGCACACTTATAGTTTATATGTAGGAGAAGTTCAGGATGCAATTTTTTATTAATCTATATATTTCCTCTTGATTTTTGAATTGGTTCTCCCTGCCTACCCTGTTGTGCAGGTACAGCGCGAAGCTGGTATGATTATAGTTTTTTTTTAAAAAAAGTAATATAAATGCATAAATAAATATGCACAAACATAAGGACATTATTTGACTTGCTTAACATATCAGATAATGGATAGTCACGATTCTAAGTTTTATCATTCATTTTCACAATATATGCAGTATCATACTTATTATACATTCGTTTGTTTGTAATTTAGAAGCGTTGAAAAATTTGCTGTCGATTTAGTTTCACGTTTATTCATTTGTTACTTGTTTTTCAATTGTATTATTAAAAGGAAGTATATTTATATATATGTTTTACTATATGTGTAAGATAAAAGAACAAACAGATAAATAAACAAATTAAATAATAATTATATGTTTTAGCATCTTTTATAGTAGGTACGTTAGTAAAGTTCGAGGGTGAATATTATATATACGCATATTTTATGTATTTTAGTATATATCTCATGCATTTTACGGAGTAATTATTAATGAAAGAAGTTTCTAATGTAATTAATAATTAAATATATTTTTAATTACTTACTTAGCTCTCTTAACGCGTGGCAAATTGTCAGCCCTGTTGTTCAAATTCATCAGTCATTTATGAACATACTTATTTATGTATAAATGTATATGCATGTATACAAGAAAGCATACGTGAGTGATACGTGTTCCATACAACACTGTCTCAATAAAGCTCGCGTATTAGTAAGGAATGAGACGGTGTAATTTATTTCTTATTTATCGTATTTGTATGGATAATGAAAACAATTTCCTGAATATCTATATATATTGTTATAATTATAAGACGATTGATGTATGGAATTACGTGCGTTTTTGAAAGGATTTTACTCTGCTTTATTTCCTTGTTTTTCTAAACTGAACAAAATATATCACGAAAGATGGGAAAAGAAAACTTAATATTATGTTCCCTCCTTTCTCCACTTTATATCTTTGTTATATCTAAAAAATCGAAATAATCGAGAGTTAATCGAACCTATAACATCATCGAATGCACATACTGTGAGATTTTTCACAAGTGTGCCGGAATTGTAACGTACCTATTAAGAATTTCTAAAATACTCACAAATCTAAATACATATGTGCATAGATATTATTTATGTCATTTTATATTTTAAATAATATGATGGATCGTTTATTCAAATGTTTAATTTAATTTCGTCGCTGATTCACTTTAGACGTGTAACGGTACACTTTTTGCTACCACTCAATCCACTCAGTCACTCGGTCTGTTGACTTTTGTCTATTTATATTTATAATAGTTTTCACCTGCGGCTTTGCTCCCGTAGTCCAATGGAAGTAACTAAAAGTGTGTGCAACATAGCAGGGTAGGCAGAAGGAACCCGGGAACCTAGTGTTAAGAAACTCTGTTCTCATTAAGACACTTCCGTTCCCAACGTGTTATAATATAGCCTTCCTTATAGTCCTATATATTCCTAATAGATGGACTTCATCATAAAAACTTATTTAGTAGTTTATAAATATTGTTTCAATTTACTTGCTTTGGAACTATAAAACGTAAATAAGTGTACATTATCCAATCGTTCGATGTAAAACATTTTTCTCGATTATGTATCTCTTTAATGTATTATAATTTATACATTCACACCGTACGGACGTACAACTCTGACACAAACGCATATATCATATCGTTTTATACGTTAAGTAATTAATTTACTGTAATATATCGTCTTATCTTAAAGTAATTACTTTTAGGTACTGAATTCACTAATATTGTTATTTTTATTTCTTTTTTAATTCGGTAGCGATTAAAGGTACATCATTTGTTAATTAATTACAATATGTATAAGAAAATACTTAAAAATAGTCTCTCGTTATCTAGGAAACCTAGCGTTAGGACACTTTTCGTCCAAGTATCGAGAAATTGTGTGTTGAATAGCGTAACTCAACGCCGGGCTTTATCTTGTTACCACAGCAAAAAATGAAAATAATTGAACTCCTCGAGTGGTAATCGATCCACCAACCGCCTTTAGAATCAGACGCCTTGCTTCAAATTTATTATATTTTTGAATCTTTCTGTTATTAACCAAAGTATATTTACTATATTTTACTCTAGTAAATTTTTAATTGCTTTTTTTTAAAAAAAAACATGTAAAATATCAAGTTTAATAACGCAACGGTACGGTAAATCGCAACGATCGTTAAAGCGAAAATGACGAGGAGCGTAACTATCGCGGCACTAAAACGGCGTTCGCAATTAAAACATCGAAATTCTTTGACCGTGAAATCATACATATGGGGCTATATAAGATAAATAAACGTCTGCCACGCACTATTAAATACCGAAGCGTAACGACTGGTCTCGATACTGTACCTATAGGTATTTTATTATATGAGATTTGTAAGATGGATTTAGCTTACTTTGTCAGTTGTGTGAGTTATCAGATAAGGTATAGTAGCTTAGTGGTGCTGTGTGTTCATATACGTTTTTAATTATGATTCAATAAATATTTTTAATTTGTAAAGTAATAAGTGTGGTATAGTAAATTCCATTTCAATGTATATAGATCTTTGAAACCATTAGTGCCCAATTGCAATCTACATATGCTTGACCGTATTGAATTATAATTGACTCAAATTCCACGCTTTTCACAAAGTTAATCAAATGGTTCTACAGCCTCGTAAAAACAACGAATAAAAATAGATATCTAATATGGGTGGGCGACACGACAAGCAATTAGTTGCAGATCGCACAGCGACAAAGATCAAAAGTCACTACAATTTCAACTAGCGCGATCAATTAACTATTCATTGATGCAACAGTTTCACCATTCATTGCTATTCTGTCCGTGACCTGCTCGAGTATGTGCTGGTGACAAAAGCTTATGAAAACTAAGCTATTTTAAGCTCTAAGCTCTAGCTAGTAAAGGATGCAATTGCAATTTGTTAAGTAAACTCGTATAAGCATTTATACGTGCTTTGAAAGCTTGTATGGAACTTTTGTTTATGAGTTTTATGTATGTATGGACATACACACATCGTATGGTACATTCCAACAGCGGTCAAGAGGCCGGCGGGTCTCGGTATTGTCCGTTTATTTATTGTATTTACGGTTATTTCACTAACTTGGTAACTTGTCAAACAAAATGTATGGAAACTGGTTGAATATTTTTTTCACGATATACTTGATTGGTGATGAAATGATTTAAATAAGGAATATATCTTATTAAAGTTCCTTAATTTCCTAGAAATCTGTTTTTATAGTCTTTAGTACATATTGACATTTCAATATATATTAGAATAGATGGAGAAATGAGAACTGCTTTACTTTTACGCCATAGATAGACGAAATCATATAAATAAATAAATATTCCATTCCTCTTCTCTTGATTTATGATGATCTCTCCTGTAAATAGAATAGTAAGTAACATCTTAGTTGTTTGTTATCGTGTCAGTGATAAGGGGTCACTGGCAGCGCATTACCAGGGCGACACCCCCGGCCTTGTGGGTCGCATGGGTAGTGTATCTAAGGCTTTTACCTAATAGTGTATTGTTATAGTATTGATATGTTTTAGATGAAATTTTAAAAGATAATAGTAATAGGAATAGAAATAATCTCATCTCGTTACTTGTCATATTCGTATTAAATTAAAACTTGAAATTGACGGTGATGTTTATTGTGCAGAAATCAATGCTTTTAAATCTTATAAATAATATTTATTAATCTCCCATGTCATTTTCTCCTCGTAGGAATTTCGAGAAATCCACTTCTAGTGCACTCTTACACTCCCTGACCTACCTTCATGCCAAATTTCAACACTCGCAACCACAGTAGTTAGGTCTGTGCGTTTTGTCAGGCCCTTGGTAGCTTTAGAGTTTTATGTATAACGATTATCTTTGCATATATCCCTCTCTAGGCAACTCGAAATCTATCTATCTTTATTTGGTTATTTGAAGACATATCTTTTGTTTATTTATATTTTAATATGTTCTAAATAAAATTTGTCAACACTACTTTATTGAGATCATTTCATAAATATTTGTAAAGAAACTTACCAAACTCGATTAGATTATTTTAAGTTAATTAGTAATATTCATATTAATTATACATAAAAATCCTAAAGTCGCATAATTGATCGATTTAAAAACCAATTAAATTGAAAGGTTGGTCTTCGAAATTTATACATTTATACATATAATAAAAGTGTTTCTGCTCGCTGTCTGTGCATGGAAGCTTACAAAGAAAGATGAAAGATAAAGAAAGATTGAAAAACTAATATTGAGGGCATTTATAAATGTAATAAAAACCAATAGAATGATTTTTATTTCTTTTTGTTTTTTTCATCTGTGAGCTTGTGTCACTTAACTCTTAACCGGCTTAACCGATTGAAATGCAATTTTTAGTATTAAATTCTGTGTTCTTCCCTTAACATTTAGTGTAAGTTTTATTTAAAATTTACCGTTCTCATATAAAAATGTTGTATCTTGATTGAGATTTTTGTTCGACATAATTGCTATAAATAACTGTTTCTATTGTTGTTGTTAACTTTTTTATAAATTTTAGTTTCACAAAGAATTTGTCTTTAAAATTTTAATGCTATTAGCATACGCAACGAATTCAGATTAGCAAAATTAATCGTGTAGTTCGTGCGGGCGATGCCGCGAGCGGGTCGCTAGTCTTAAAGTATATTTGAATTGCTCAGCTTTTGATCGCATTCAATCGTATTAGGCACATAACTAACTACATGTGTGTTAGTATACCAGCCACTTTCGTTATAGATATGTCATTTAAGTCTGTTTGTATGTCAATTTTATGAAAGTGAATGTTGCATATTTTTATATGATGATAGGAATATGTAACATTCTTCACTGTCATTTGATTTGGTAAAAAATTAAAAGATTACGATAAGGACTTGCCGATTGGAAATGTACTTTTTTTATATATACTCTCTCTTTTTTATACTTTTTTTTACATTGAGTAGTGGACCTCAACGCTATCTATCCTTTGTCTTGTTAGCAGAGCGGAGAAATGAAAATAATGCCATCAAGTGGGAATCTAACCCCCAATTGCTTTTACGGTCAAACATGGTGTCGATGCGCCATAATGCCCTCAATTGAGGTCATTAAAAATGCAGATTCACAGGATTGGTCATTTTTGCAGATGTTTTTGAATATCGAAATTAGTTTGTAGACACAGCGGTTGTCAAATGGCACTAGGGGTTTTGATTTATTGTCTTCCTTGTATATGAGATATAGTAAAATTAAAGATCATTAATTTAATTTTGTGCAAGTTGGAATTTGTCATTATCGTTTATAAAAAATAATGAAACAAATTCTATAAAAAAACTATTCTTTCACGATACCGAGTAGTAAAATCTAATTAGGAAGTAAAGAACTAAGGGATCTGTCACCAGATTTCTACTTCACAAAAACCATCCAATTATATGGCTTACCTTAATATGTCAATCAACGGTGACATCCACCAAAAAGATACGAAGAAAAAACGGAAGCGAACATTTCACATACATTGATATGCGCACGCGCACGCCAACGGGAAACGGGTATTAATAGCTTACCCTTGTTGACTCACGCATTGTCTCTGTGTTATGTTGTTTTTATATTAGTAGGTGAGATTATGTTGATTATGTAGCCAGCATATGGTAGGGGGTGGTCAGGAGGTATCCAGTGTAATGACACTCCTCCTCTTCCTCCTCACTAACCGCAAAATTGTAGAGACATTTTCATGTTAAGTGGGAATCGAACCCACATCCGTCGCGTTTCAGCACCATACTCAGTCGCAATTACGCTGCGGCATGACGTCCTTCCGTAATTGTCGTACGTGTTGACATTTTCTTTACTGTCGCTCGTTCGTTCGTTCCGCTACTCAACACATGACGACGATTCGGTGGAGCCTGGGGAAAGTGTTTTAACACTCCCTGCTAACCTTACTATGTGATACAGCAGGCACTAAAAGATATTGCTATAAAACAAACAATACAAGGAATATCATTAATACGTAAGATTTGGTGAGATTAGCTTAAAGAGAGCACTTTGTAAATCTCGATATGAGTTTATTCAACTCAATGTATAAATATAAGAATTTCCAATAAATTTACAATTTAAAGGCCGATTATGCCTCGTTTATGCGATTTATGCAAGGTTGCAATGAAATCTGTATTTATTGGCGTCAGAAACTACAATGCATTTTATGTTTACAGTCGGACGCTCGTAATAAAACAAGTAAAGGGGAGTTACCAGCTTCGATCAGAGATTTTACTTGAAATTATTTAATTGTTAATTATAATTTCCTCATAAACAAATGATCAGTTATTAACATTTAATTGTATGTGCTTTCGGTTCATTTACTTAAATGCGGAACCCTAATAAGTTTAGAATAGCTTAGGGTAGCAGCCCTTCCATGCATTCTGTTATCCTCAGTAAACCTCAGCCTCAGTACTGTTCATTAATTTATAATGTAGGGACACAGGTAGGTAAATGTGTCTTATCTGGATTGGATAGATAACTATAGGCTGTGATTGAATTAAAGTCAAATGGAGACTTCTGCTGACCTTAGAAGATCGATGGATCTGGAAGAAGGTCACGCAAACATCATCATAAGGAATCCCCGAAAAGTATACGAGTACAGGTGCCAGTTGATGACAGTGGTTTGAGGTATGCAGCGCCAAGTATAATATATGAGGCAGAAAGTAAAATAATATCAAAGTATAGACCATTAGCATTTCAAACAAGTATTTTACAATAAATTATTATAAATTTACTAAATATTGTACTAAAAAGTCATGAAATTTTTCACATCTCTCATAATATTTTTTACCTTAATCGTTTCTCAGTACCTACCCAGCATCCAGTTTTATTGAATTATCAGCGAAATCTCGGTTTTTTGTCAAATTTGCCCCCGATGACTCACAGTGACGTCGCCGCCGCCGGTCAGTGACACGCAAGGTGTCGGCGCAAGGGGAGCTCGAAGCTTTTTGCTTACTTTGTTATGACGATCATTTTTGAGGAGTTCCATTAAAAATTATAAAATCTATCATTACTTTCGGCTTTGTGTGTTCTGCGATAGTTGTAGGTTCGTGTGCGCTGAAATAAGGTGTAATAGTATTCGTACTTTTTTTTAGTTATCTAAGAAACATAATTTTGTTTGGTGTAAATAAGTTATGTTTGCGGACTTACAAACATAGACATAGATAGTTTCAAACATAGGTTTTTCCTATTATGATTGAAAATCATACCATGAAGGTGATGATGATGAAAAATCTTATGTCGCTGTAATAGCGATTGATGATGAGTTGAGTACAGTGTCTGATTATAAGCACGACGGTTGTGGGTTCGATAGACACTCGAGGTAATTAATCACTTATATTTCCTAGCTGTACTTACAAGATATCCAAAAATTTATCAACCGAGAAACTGGCAAAAAAAGATCAAAAGCCGAAACTAAATTTCAATCTTTGAAATACATCTATCGATCGATCAGCGGACATTCTCGATGTATGCGCACGCGCAGTACCATTGTTCTGTTTTGCATACTTATGAGTTCCCGGTACCGACGTGCTCATACTCCACCGGTGACTGATGGTAGTATATCAATATAAATATGGGTTGACAATATATCTATCGGCTTCTATTTTTCATTTCTATATTTTCTATTAGAAATCGTTACTTTGCTTACTTAAGTTATTGTTTTATAATTAATCGTGAAAATTAAAGTCATATATGTATATGTGAATATAAAAAGATAGAAAGGGACTAGTAATGTGCAGTACGCGGTGATTTCGAAGAAAATTGTGGAAAGTCATAACAGAGCTCACCCCCGTGCCTCCTGTTCTCGCCACAGTATGAAAAATAGACACAATGAAATTAACAAAACTATACCAATAAATTGGAAATTTTGTGTGAATCAATGTTTGTTCCATTTTTATGTAAAAATTACTGAACAGTTTTGATGAAACTTTAGATTAATATAGTTTATACATCAGAATAACACATAGGCTACAAACTATGTAATGGATTTGTATAATTTGGTTATAGTATAACAATAACTTAAAGCTTAAATAACTCTTTGCAATTATTAAATATACACCGTACATATTATATAATTAGGTCTAATTTAATAACTATATGCACTAACTCGCATTGACAATTTACAACACAGTCTCTAGTAAACAAACGGGCAGGCACGCTAAGCTGTTATATATTCAGGTCAAGCAAATCAGGTCGACACATTACATTGTTACAATTCTATTGAATTTTATTATATTTACAAGCACTTCAGGAAAACTGCGAGCTTTTAGATCGAAACGTTATATTAATTTGTTTATGCAATCGTTTTTTTTTATATATTTGCTTACCTTATGTAATATAGGTTAAGTGCTAGTGCATGTTAAATAGAAATATTGAGATTTTTTCAATTTCAAAGTACATTTTATTAACAATCAGAAAGTTTAAAATATTTTGGTTTCTCGTGTCAATGTTGAGGACGTAAGAATTTAGAGTTAAGACACTCAGTTCTCTACACTCTATGTAATGTTGACATATTGGAAAACACAACCATCAAGCAAGAGTCTTTTCGTAAAAGCTTTTTTTATAAAAAAAAATAATCAAATACTAGAAACATAACGCGCACATCGGCAAAGCGTCAGCGGGGTGACATTTCGAACGAGTGATCGATTGCGACAGCTTTTCTTTCTCGGAAGCTCGTATTAATTAAGTTTATTTATAACTACTGTACAAAAAGTAGTAGGTACGCACAAGCTGTTACGGTGCGGTGGCGGGTCGGGTTTCATTCACTTTTTACGTTTGTGAAATTGTATACTTCTCCCTTATACACACATATATGGCGCCACCAATTAAATATGTTACAACAGCCGGACTCATAGACGTCAATTAACGTTTCAATTAATATTCATACATAAGTAGTAATTATACACATCTATATAATATTAAATAATCTTTAAGTTATATTTTCTAAAAGTTATATTTCGTTCGAAACTATCACGTTCATTTAGACGCATATCTTATATAAGTGTCTCTGTTATGTATATAAATATTTTTATTGCTGATATATAACTTAAAATTGCAAATAAATTTATTGTGGCCATAATGCAAGATTGCTATTTTAAGTACCTGTATGTAATTTATAATAAACATATTATGTACAAAAATTTATCTAATGAGTAAATTTAGTTGCTTCACATTCGTATGTATTAAAAGACTGTAATGTCTTGGATATTTGTTAAACGATCTGATTGCTGGAGTATGGGATGTAACTTAGAATTTCGATATTTAAGTTTTTTTGGTGTAGGTTTGCCTGTATATACCGACAATCTTCAAATATGTAACTTATGTATTGGATACCAAAAACATATAAAATATTTGTATATTCGTATATCTTAATTAACTTTTATAGATCTAGAAAATTGCACGTAAACTAATTTTCGATATCACTTATATGGTTTAGCTTGCGATGAAAATTGGCGTTAATAATTGTCTAATTGTTTCGATCTTGCTATATAGAACTAGCTTGCACCTGCGGCTTTGCGCTCACACAGATTTTGAGAGCCCGAGCGAACTCTTACCGTAGGTTCTATTAGTTACGTTGACACAAATAACGGAATGTTATATAGCCTTCTTCAATAAATGGAATATTTAGGGTAAAAAACGATTTTCGGGTCTTACCAGCAGTTCCTGAACTGAAGTTCAACCAGCTTGTGTTCAACTTTATAATATAGGATAGATGGGTGTATTTCGCAAGAGTTCGTTATCGGCTTTAATGAACATAGTATGAAGCGATGATCTCACTCGTGCACAGTTTCAATTACACGCACAACTACGTATTACTTACATCGCTGATAGAATAATATTTATATTTTATAGGCGCTTAAGAAAGTACTAGAAATCTAGATTTTTGTTTTCACACTTTTACTGTATGTAGCAGAGTGGGCAGAAGGAATAATTACTAAGTCAATAGTCCCTTCTAGTCTCGATACGACTTATTCTGTCGTACCGGACCAGGAAAATAAATATAATTTGAATACAATTATTCTAAGAGATACACATAATTGCTAATACTAGCAAAGATCTTAGAATGAGAATAAAGAGGAACGGTTCAGGTGTTATGTGCACGTCGAGGGTATGAGTGATGAAATAGCAAACTTGCCATGTATGACGAGGTTATCGGCAGTGGACGAGGCGAAAGAGGTGTATAGAGACCGTAGCGTTTAACGTAGCACTACGCTAGGGATAAAAAATAAAGCTAAAAAAACAAATTATACTGATTGTTGCCTGTACCACTGCGCCTAGAGGGTCCTTTATCATAAGTAGCTGATCTATTGAAAACAACATGACCCAAGTACTAGACTTTTCACAAGGGATGTAACATGAACATCGTAAATGAGTACACAACGTAATAAACAATAGAACTATGAGAAACCTATGGGAAAATGGCACGGATATCTTTTGCTTAAGAAGTACTTCTTAGAAACTTCGTTTGCTATTCATCTACATCGAAATTGCATAAATTAATTGTCTGTCGTTTTTTTATATTATAAGTAGCCTGTTACTTGTAAGTAACATATTTTTTTAATTAGATACTTTTCAAAATGTTTGTCAAATCATAGAGAAAGATAGTTTTTTTAAATAATTTAGAAGTAGACAACATTTATAAAGCCTTAACACAACGTTACGCGGGATACATCGTGAAGCTGAAAAACAAAATAGAGGAACTTTCACTCGAATGAGAATCGAACCCACAGTATATTAACAAAATAACGTATTTATATTTTGTTTCTCAAAAAGAACAATGAATTTAAAACTATTTATAGGTAAATTGGTATCCGTCACCCACTCGGTTATCCTTTAACAGGATGATGTGGTGCGGTCAGTGCGTCATGCAGACACGCTGGTGTATTTCCGCTAATATTAGTGACATTGACTTATATAGCATAATATATGTTATAGCAGTTATAATTATTATTTTTAAATTTCAGTTGTATTTGTTCAATTTTATTTACATATAGGTGGGTTGTTAGAGACCACTATAAGAGATTCAAAATTCCCATAGAAGCAACAGAAATAAATGGATTTTACATTTTACGTAAAATAAAACAAAATTGCGGCCGACGACGGGTCTAACATATACAAATAAGAAACTTTAAACTATTTTATTAACATTTTACGAAACGATATGAAAAATGGAAGGTTTTACAATGAGATAAAAAATAAAATTGTAGTAATAATATAATTTTCCTTTTTTCCCAGGAGAATCGAGGAGAGAGGGTTCTACAGAAGAACATTCGGCCCCAGACGTAGATGTCGATAATAGCGATAACACGCTCAGGGAGCCTGAAAAGGAACAGAGGTATGTTTATTTTTTTTAATATGTCTAGTTTTAAATTAGGCGGTTAAAACAATATGACGTTTAGATGCTAAATTAATAGTCAATAATGCTTTAAATTAATGTTTTTAAATATATTTTCAATGAAGGTAAATTATATTAATTAAAAAAAAATATATAAAATATTTTATTGATACTCTTTATTTTTATAAATCGAATGAATTAACTTATCTTATATTTATACAGATAATACCTAGATAAACTGCTAGCTAATAGTAGTGGAATAAAGAGCTACTGCTAGAGCCCTCTATTTTATTTAACATTAAACCTGCAGGAAGAGAGATGGCGTTGAAATTTTCGTCTATCCGCCAATAGGTGGCCCAATAAAACCACTTAGGAAATGTTTCTGTTCATTTATTAAAGGATTTTTGATTATTTTTTTATTTTTTGGCGAAATAATTCAAATGTTCACAATAGTGCGTATTTTTTACGTTAGTCGTCAATAGTATTAAATAATTACTTTTGCTACTAGATCGTAGATGGCGCTTATGACTGATATTTTTAATGTAAAAGTTACTTGTTACTTAACGTTAAAATATCATGTATGTTGCGAGTTGTGATATTATAACGATAAACAAAAGAGAAAATAAATGTTATATTATTTCATAACAAAATAAATGTAATTGGTAAATGATTTGGATTGCTAGAGGTTCGTTTTCTATTTATGACGAATATCTAAGAAATAATCTTAACATTTTTTATGCTTCAAGCGCCTTTTTCGTGCCACAGAGTAGATAAAAGATAAACATCTAGTGTGAAATCTCTCCTTTATCCACTTTGTAACTCAACGCTGTGTTTTGTCACTTTCAAATTATTTCCGGATCGAATCCCCAGCCATCATGCATATTAAAATATTTTTCTGTATTTTCTTTTTGTTTTTCTGCGTCACGATGTTTCTCAACTATTATTTATAATATATTTTTTTCTCCATTAGTTGGAAGAGCGGTGCGCGTGGCGTGAATAGAGCGGAGAGTTGTCGCGAGCGCGACGCGCCCAGACGAGGGAAACACCGTAACGCATCTGACCCCAACCGGTTGACAGCGCATCCTAACCAGTGAGTTATTGTTTTTATTAATTTTTGTTTTTGTTTTATAGGGAAATTTTGGAGAAAAATGGTTTAATTTTTTATAGTTTGAATAGGATTTGGTTGTTTACGTGTAGGTTTTAAATGGTTGTCCGTCCGCAGGTCATGGATAAACTTTTGTTTATCTTACGAAGTTAGGTTTTACGGGTTTATACCAAAATATTATATTTATGTATATTTAATTACTCATGTCCATTTTGTAGACAAAATGTGCTAAAATAGAACCTAATTCCCTGATTCCACCTTAAATATAAATATTGCATCGAATTTTTATCAAATTTATATTTCTTGTGTTTATATGTTGTAAGATAAATAGTTACACAAAATATACGTTTTTGTAACATTTAGGGAAAATCCGGAAATATATATCATTTAAACTTTTTTAAGATAAATGGATTAACGAAAAAATTTATCTTTTACTTTTTAAATGGTTCAAAAATGTATAAAAAATTTAATATATAGTAGTATTTGTATGATAAATAGTGTTCAAATACGTTTTTGACATTTATTTATGTAGGTATTACGTTCGTTTCCGGTTGATAATACTTCCGCTCAGCGTTATACCACGTAAAACTGAGACACAGACACAGACAGAGATGTTACTTTGTATATTACATATTAAATTATATAATATATTTTTCATATACATCCTTGAAATAGATGCACTAAGTTTAGCTAATTGCTCCTATTCACATTATGATCGAAATTAATTCCAAAGAGACTAGACTTTAGAAGGACCTATATCGTTTTAAAGAACGTTCAATCTTATCTCTTTCATCATAAAATACAATATCGCACAATTTTAAGTGTAACCTGAGCTTCTGATATATTTTTAAAATAAACTTTATTAAGATAGAAATAAAGGTTTTTTTATTTGTCACTTTATTACGTTTTGTTAATTATGTTACACAAATTTAAATTATATACTTAAGTTATTAGAGTTCATTTTACGTGAAAGTATCGAAAACCTATAATGGCATTCTTGTGCCTTATTTGTGTACCAATTTGTAGGGATCTCTGGCATCGCTCTAAATATAAGGCACATTTCTGTCAGGTTAATATAAACCTTATTGTTTTAAAACAAGGTTGATTTGGCGTTGTTATATCTTGAAATTTTCAAAACGTCCATCCAAATTACTTAGAGCTTTACCGTAACGACGACCGCGGTCAATGCAAGGTTTTACTAAAAGCCGGTGTAAAATGAGCTCCAGAAATAGCCTTATCGTATGAAACTGAAAGGTCTGGTCGCATTGGCCGCTCTCAATGAGACAGTGTTTCGTATTTCAGTTCAGTTTCAGACGCGCTACAGCCTGGTTGACGTTCACAGGCTGCAAATATTTTACCGATATATCTCCGAAATTTTAGTGACTTTTTTATTTTCTGTTGTTGTTTCTTCGTGTTTTAAGTAATTTTTTGTAATTGTTTCTTTTATTTTTTTAAAATATTTTTGGTTGATTATTTGTTCAGTGTGAACAGGTATGGTTTTTATAATTAATACATGATATACTCGTATATAGAAGATTTTGATCTTTAGTTTGGTATTAAAGTAAATTGTGATTAAATTATTATTTTTTTAAACGGTTTTATCAGTGTTTTATTTGTCTTATAGAACAAATAGTTTAAAAGTAAGATACTATAATACATAAAAATATTGTTGTGTATTAAGTTCTTAATCTCACATAAGTTAGTTTTTGTTTTCGTAATTAGAATCGTCTCGTTGATTCTGAAAATATTTGACTCGTCTTATAATAACAGTGATATATGAAACTGCACTCATATAGCTAGCTGGGTAGGTAGGGTAGGCTGCTCTTGGGAATCGATCTAATAACCGTTGCGTTTTGCCGTCAGACGCTATGTCTTGACGGCTTATATAATTAATAGCAAAGTGTAAATATTCATATAAATAACCGGTCAAATAAAAATTATAGAGTGGAGTGATTTTTCACTGACTGTTGTTTTTTTTTTGAAAATTAATTAACTTTTAAAAAGACATAAATTAATATAATTCGCTCATTTTTACATTACCACTGACGGTCTGACACCTTCCACCAACAATGCGCATGAACAATCTCCCTCAAACAATGGACGATCGTGAGCTTCTGAGCATTGAAAACATAAACATGTAGATATTTACACGTAAAGAAAGACAACAATATGAAATAAGATAGGTATCTATATTATATAGATATGTGCTATATGGTGCAGTGGTGTTGTAGATGATTTATATAGTAGGTTTGATTATTACTACATAAATTGAAGGATATATCTGTTTTAGAAAGTGTACATATTATATGGATAGTAATTTTGAAATTTATTATATATCTTGTCTTTTAGATTTTTCTTTTTTTTAATGTTTTTTTTTTTAATTAGTTTTTTCTTATTTAATTAAATTTGTTAATCACAAGAAGGACGGATTTGTACTTTCAAATTCTTTATAATTTTTAACCCCTTATGGAGTTGCATAGTTTTTGGTCAAAATTTAATGTCGCATTTTTTTATTTAATTATATAATGTTATAAATTTGATAGCTAAGTATACTTCAATCCATGTTTTTAAAAAAAACAGAACACTATATTCTCTCTTCTTTATTAAATGCAGATAACCCATAAAAAATATCTAACGTTCAAAAGCTTTCAATCAAGAGCTTTTCAAACCACTCGATTTCAATGCACCATTGCAACGTGTCTACGAAGTTTAACAAAGAAAACAATGTTACGGTCCGCTGTGGAACTAAATGTTGCTTTAACTGACACCCCAGACATGGTTTCCGCATCCCGGGGGGTTGAACTCCCTATCCCCTTAATACGAGAGGGGGTACTGCAGAGTTACGCTAGTACAGTACGGTCCACGAGTCTTGGCTGCTCTAATGTAAGCTGTAGATGGCTTCACGGATTTGATTTTAGGAATTTGTCTTACTTTTTATTATTTACTTCCAGGATGGTAATGAGCAATGCACAAAAATTCAAAAAGCCTAATTCAAGGCGGCCACAACTCGTCGACCGTACTCTACATGGGGATTCTATGGTGTTGGCGGTAACAATTATGCCATAATTATTGGTATAAATGTGTGGAATTATTGGCTAGTTATGCGTGTTGATTTACATATATTAGTTAGTAGGTTTGTCTTTGTTATTATATATTTAAATTTAGTTGTAATTAAGGATTTTGAACATTTATATTTAATGGATACGTATACTGTCTACATTAGTTCTCTCTACTCTTCATATTTTTATAATCAGGTCATACAAAAGTGAAAATGAAAAATTACATCCACCCGCCTACATCATTTTACAAAAATATTACATTACAGAGAAAAAAAAACAAATGCATCGTAAATATTTCAGGTATTCGCATTAGAATGCTATGAGAAGCTTCAATTAATCAATTTCAAATGTTGCCCGTTATAAGATCAAACGTATGTCATAATTTATGACTAGGTGTAGGTAGTAATTGATGAGAAAATACATATTTACTCAATTTTTTATTAAAAAAAGTATTGTATTTGTATCTGTAGTATGGCTCCTTACCTATAAAAAAAGTACTACTGCACCGTGCCTGTGGCAAAGATATTGGTAATTAAATTCTGTATAGTCTAAACTACTAAAAAGACACAGTTCTTAGGAAAGCGCTATTAATACATATTTTCTAACAGTACTGTGCAAAATAAATATATTATTTTATATAGGCGTAGTTTAAATTACAATAGGTACATATTTTTTAGCTTTACGCTGTATCCCGCATATACCAGGGTACACCGAGCCGAAATCTAGTGTATAGACACTCCGTTCTCTACTTTCCGGTGAAATTTTGAGGTGTAACCACTGCCAGGAAAGTATTTAAATCAATAGTAGTATATATTATATACGACCTAATCGTCGAGTAAAAAATAAAAGTGATATTGCACTTAAATACGTTGCATTCTGACGCGGTTCCCGTAAAGCGCCTGGAGCCTTGCCAAAGCTTGCACGTTGCGAGCTTTCTATATCACATTGTGTTCAATTTTAGAGGAGCGATGTTTTACAGTTATCTGTATTGCTCATTCACGTGGCACCGTGACTGTAGACACGATGGTTGTGGGTTTGATTCCTGTACGGGGTATTGAATTATTATATATGTTCAGTAGGGTCGCTTTGCCCACCCTTGTATATACAGGTGTAGTGTGAAGTTATTCTCATCGACGTATTATGGATTCCTATTCGTGATTGGCCTACATTTCTTTCCGACATATTATTAGTGATTATAATGTTAATACTTATACATTTTTATGTAGCTACATATGTTTACCGTGCGAATCCAAGAAATGCTAATTTAATTTGATATATCGCATCAAAATTAGTAAAATAAATTATTAGCAAATTTAGTACTAACTACTAAATTTGTATTGTACACTACAAATTGATTATTCCGCATTCTACGACAATGAACCGTCAGCGCTGTAGAACAAAAATATATTGCAAATTATATCAATCCATTACGTATCGTGCTGGCATCATTCTTAATTTAGCTCACAGTATGTTTACACGAATACTGACAACCGATATCGTCATTGCAGTTTGTTTTTTTAATTGTGTGTTTATTGTTTTAAAGATATATTGTTTTGGATAGTGTATGTTTGACTGGACGATGATTGTGAATTCAAATTCAGCTTGGGTGTGTTTTAAAATGTAAATGGTTTATTAGTGTAGATAGGGAAAGTGCACGTAAGGTCTTATATAGGTGAATATTACTTATCCCAACATACTTCCCAAAATGCAGAATTTATATTTTTAACATATCGAAAACCATGTCTGAAATTAATTTTGACAAAGAAGTAGCATGCTACGTAGTTTCTTAAACCTTTTTTTTATTTAGCTTTTACGCAACCCCATTATGTAGAATATCTCTTCTTATTCGTATAAAAAAATGTGAAAGAAATCGCGTCTTCCACCTTACGTAACTACCTGTCGGGTGTCACTCGCACCGTCGTTACAATATTTATTGCGAACTTAAGTTACGTTGGCGTAACGGAGATATATTACTATGTCGCTACGTGTCGGTTTATTTAGGAGCTTTTTCAAATTTATGTCTTAGGTGTATTTTAATATGTACGAAAAAATCCTAAATTGGCCAAATTAACGTAGATGGTGGTTTAATTTGTAAGGATGACTATATTACCATTGATGATATTCGAATTTCTGTTATAATAAATAGTAGGACAGAGGATAGGATGTACTATACTTGAGCGAAGTATTAATCTTCAGTTTTCGGCCTATTATATATGTATCATAAATAAAACACTCGAGTTCACAATAAGTATTGTATTAGCTAGGTAGCCTGATATGAACTAAACTTGTCATATATAATTCCAACTTACCCACTTAAATTTACTTTATTATTTAAGAAAGCAAATAATTGCCTACATTTAAATCTACATAACAATCTTTGACAATTCCTTACTTTATATATGACACGGCCATTGCGTGTTGAGTGGTTTAACTCAACGCCGCACTTTGAAAGACATCATGATGGCCAATAGATTAAATTAGAGACGCATTTTGCAGTTTATATTAAAAATAAATTAAATTCTAATTTTTTAAATTATAAAATAAATACAGGCTCATTCACACGAACCCTTAATATTGTTCATAATTTCAACCAAAACGTGGGCATACTTCACGGTTAAGATGTTTCACTATAAACATTGTTCAGCCTGTGGTTGATATTTGCAAAGTTATTTAGGCGTAAATTTTCTAATAACAAGAACTTCTATAATTTGGTATTTCAACATAGAATATGTTACTAAGGTATTTTGCTAAATATTCTGTTGAGACGAGAATTGTTATTAATTTAATAAATATTGAGAACGTCGTGGCACACCTTGTGGCTTTAAAAACGACGATTCTGAATTCGATTCCCATTCGAGGGTCTCTTTTTCCCACTATTTTCATTCCTTTGTTCTGGTAACGACGCAAAACGTGACGTTCAGTTCTGCAACTCACTTAATACTAGAGTCCCAAGTGCCATCGTAGTAAAAAAACTTTTTTTTGTCGAGAATTCTTCTGGTTTATATAATTGGTAATAATAAATATGGTTGTGTTATGTGTATTGCATGTTTAAAGTATTTTCATTTCTCCACTTCGGTTGACAAAGCGCGGCAACTCCACCACTCAAAGGAAAATGGGAAACGAAATTTTGTAACACTAAGTTAAAAGCGCGAAACCAAAAAAAAATAACATACTAAATTCAAATATAAGCTTATATAAAGCAATCAAAATGAAAATTCGCAAACCAAAATTACCTCATATAAAAATAACGCACGTTATAAAACGTTAAGTAAACACGCATTGAATATGGCCCTGTATAAACAAATGTACCTACTGGAACGCTGCTTTATTGCCGAATCGTGGAAACTTTTTGGATATAAAACTAGACTTTCCTAGGTGTTGAGTTGTGTGGTTTTGATAGATTATTTCAGCTATTTGTTACTGACTTTGTAATAACTGAATTAATTGAAATAGGTAAAAACCTATTAAAAAACTTTAAAAAGTTTTATAGTACTGCTTCCTTCACAGGGTCCACATTATATTATCTACTGTTGAGACACTACGTTCTTCGCTTACCGTCCGCGATTGCGTCATCCACTTCTCGCTTTTGTCTTTAAAGAGCGGAAAAATTAAAATCATTTTTTTTAGAAAATTAATTAGAATATAAAATGAATTTGAACTTTATGACAATAATAAACAAATTTTGGGATTTCTGATTTTCATAATATTGTGAAGACATTTTGAAACCGCTTTATCAATCAACGGAATGTTTTAAATTATTTCTTGGCTCTGGCTCTGTTTATTAATAGGCGGAAAGGTAAACAAAGTGTCTTGTCTCTATCCATTCTTTTAACTAACATAAGTTTAGATAATAATTAATTTAAATTCATTTTCAGTCTATGCGCCATAAAAGGTTGAGTATTTATTAAATTTGATATAATTGTACCTTAAGGATGTCTCTAGTTCCACTCAGGTCTTATTCATTAAAACTTTGCAAATGAAACAAAATACTTCAGTCTAGTGAACTATGCTGAACTATTATAATTATGACAAACTAGTAGTCGCCAGGTTTCCATTGAACATAAGAAGTAAAATAGAAAATCCCGTTCTCTTCTCGTACTCGTAGTAATTTTGAGAAGACCTTCCGTAGTGTTCTCTTATATTTCCTCTTTAAGTAAAATACTTTTATAATATGTCATAAACACGGTGGCGTATGTATTTGATTACTTATATATAATATACTATTGCGATAGTCGTAAGTTCAATCTGGTGTGAATTAATTATTTTAGTTTTTATTGTTTTAAATATGTCTACTGCCCCCTCAGTTTTTTAGAGGATTTTTTGAGTAAATTATCAAATATTTTTCTAAAATGATAAGTGTCATAGCAACTAAATCAATTAGGGTCCAGCGCTTAAGTGCACATATTTATTAGATAAGCTATCGCCGGTCGAGTGTTTCTGAAACGCGCGGATTTCGCTGAAAGCTGTCTGCCTGATGCCCTTGGTTTTGATTGACAGCTAATTCGTATCTATTATTTGAAATTTGTATACTGAACACCCACAATTTAGCTGGGTTTTTGATTTCCTGAAACCAGGATGGGTTTTCTTGTCAGATTGAATGGTTTGTACGTATTTGTAAGATGCTATCATTTTATTTTGTAATTATGTTGTAAGAAAAGTTATAATAATAGTTTGTGTTGATTGTGAGTTTGATTGTCATAAGAAAGTTAATTTTTAAAAATTGAAATATATATAAAACAACAAATTGATAGTTCATCTTTACAAGGTGAGCTCTGCCATTCAATACGCAATGTTTCAAAAATTGACAGAAGGAATGGAGTGTATTAACACTAGGTTCCCCTCGCCAACTCAGCGTGTACCAATTTTATTATACGACCAAAAAAAGGATAATATTCTTAAATTAGGTTCTTACGTTGCGTATTTATATTAAAAAGTGATCAAATGTATCGAGCTATCGTTTATACTTTAACGTGGCAGTAAGGAAGACATAAATAAAAGTGATTCCAGTTTTCATCGCGCGTTATATGATTCATAGATATTTGCCGCCCGCCCGCCCATGACCCACTGCCGGCCTATTTCCGACGGCGAACTCGGTCGAATGTCGAAATCTTACTTTTATTCCACCTTATTGTCAAGAATCTAATATAACAAAAGGTCACCAAGGGTTAGTTTTATTTGTGAGTAGGTTTTATTTTAAATATGTCAAGTTAGAACGAAATTACTATTCAAGTATATACCAAGTATATAAGTATATACTATACAACTAAACAAGTCGTCCTAGTTCATTATACCTGTGTGACATCGAACCCATAATCGTTGCGCTTATCTCTAGTTTGGTTAGTTGTAAGTTGAAATTTAAGTAAGGCAACTTTTTCATTCTCTCTGGCTACCGCGAAAAAGATAAACCCTGAAACTAAAAAAAGAAATACAATGCAATCAATTTTTTTCTCGTGCTTAAGGCAAGGTTAGGGTACAAGGATGTTTTATCTATCGAATGTATATGAAATTTATATAAAATCTCAAGCATTTTTCGTTATTTTTAACTTTTCAAATGTCTCGTTGAATAATTACCTACATGTGACCTAGAATTGTGTTTCCGGAATACAAAATTTGTTGAATTCATCTTAACTATATTGCTTATTGAAGTATATTAAGAATTTTGCGAAATATGTTTAGTAAATATATATATAAAACACTTCCGTTATTGAGTGACTGACGGACAACGCACAGGCGAAACTACTGAGCCTGGAATGTTGAAGTTTGCCATGTAGGTAGGTTAGGGAGCATAGGACACTAAGAGATTTTATCGAAATACCTACGGTAACGGGAAAAAATGAATTTTAAACATGGGAGAACTAAAAAAGGAATTAACAAATTTCCTTCTTCTTCTTCTTAATGTGCCTCTCCAACTAGTGAAGGTTGGCAGTAACGAATTTCCTACGGAAACGGGGAAAAACGGCATATTTCTTAATAAATCTTAAGTCCACGTAGAAAAAACTGCGGATGAAGATCAGTATGTAAATAAAATTTTACGGGAAATACCAATCTTCTAACACGCTGTCACCATCTGTCGTTGTCTCGTGCCAACATACGTACATCTATGTAGTGTTGGAGACTTTCAATGAATCTACGATTATTAACGTTTCACTGGATTTTTTGTTTTTTTTTTGTTTTGTTTTTGCTATTTAAGCCATACGCTTTTCCACAGGAAGACCTCAATTATATAAGCGTAACAAAATATGAAATTAAAAATTTAATTCAGATAATAATATTTTTCGACGGCTTTATCACTTTGAAAGTACACAAAGTACACGGGGAAGGAAACCTATCTAAATCAAAACTGATTGATTTTTAGTTTCAAGTGAAGCCTCAAAAGGTCGGTTTGCTGTTGCATAACCAACCGCCATAATCTTTCACTCGAAGGGTTTAGGACGTTCTTAGGTATATGAAATAATGTAAAAGTTTTGTGATTCAATTTTTGTAAGGCCTTTTACTTTAACTTTTAAATACTCTAAAAGACTAATTTACGGAAAATATTGTACACAATTATTCTTAGCTAGAAAATGGACCGCCAAACCCAACGGCCTCTGCATACCTCTTTCGCCTTGTCCATTGTCATTAAACTCTTCACAACATACATGCCCTCCAGGGGACTATTAACGTGACCTTCCTCTAGTATCAACGATACTGTGTCTTCGAAAGTCTCTTACCTCTGACTCTTGCTGCATAAACCTTTTTTGCCATACTATCGTCACTCTTTTTTTTAACTTGCTCAAACCACTTTTATAACTACATATAATCGTATATTTTTAGTTTTATTTGATTATAATTATTTAGAAGGTCAACTAGGTGCTTTCTATTAAAAAATGTGCTAAGCTCGAAAACCTAAAGTATTTGATATTTACGAAATTAATTTCTTATATTGATAATTATTTTATTGCAAATGCAAAATATTTTACAGATATAATGAATGTATTTCAATTTGATTAATTAACTCTGTAGTGTAATAGACGATGGTCACCTCTATCAAGTAGTAGTATAGGAGTAAGGTTGTTCATAGTCTGTTGTCGTATTGGTAAAGGCTAGATATAGGCTATGTATAGCTGTTTTTTTAAATAAAGGCATATTTGCACGTTGAGTGGCGGAGCTGAACGCTGTTTCATGTATTGTTCTTGCTTTTTAACTGCGGAAGTGGGTGGAAGGAGTGAATCAATGGAGATGTACAAATACAATAATAATAATATTAAACAGAACAAATTACTATACTGTGATGTAAAAAAATACTATATTTAAGACACCATCCATATTACATATATATCAATCAATATATTGGTATGTATATAATATACATGTATGTATATTTATAGGTCTAACTCTCATAAACCTTAGCGAATCCTCTATAGACTATACCGTACCTTTAGGAGTGTCGTATTTGCAGACGCTGTGTACCTACTAGCGTATGTACACATACTCGGTACATAGTCGTAGACGTTGAAGTTGTTTTATAGCTTAGGAGGAGGTTTGGGTAGGAGAGTTTCCTTCCTACATTTATAGGTTAGGTTTGGTCTGTTTGTATTGCAATGTTACAGGTTTTACATAGTATAATGATGGGAAAAGTTTCTGGAAAAAAAATCAGGCGCTAGAAACTTTCTTTGCTTTTTTGCTTTCTTTGCTTGTTCTCGCTTTGATAATCAGATCAAGGTGTTTAGTTCGGTGTTTAGTACCGCCACGGAGAACGAAATATCTTAACATTAGATTTATTATTGGATATAATATAAAAGATAACATACCATAATAGATAGACAATATTAGTAACAGATATTAAAAATGCATTAAGCAATAAGAAGACAATTTTAAAGCAGAATCAAGCAATTTACTTTCTCTAATAGGGTCCAAGCTATAAAACGTTGTATCGCCAGCAATGAAACATCAAGTTGTAGTCAATACGTCTCTGGCTCTTAATGGCGCACCGGCTCACGTCACGCAAGGTGCGCCGTGTTTATACAAATGTATGAAGTATATGTATGTATGTATGTATGTATCGTAGACATTTGCTTAAGAAATGGAATACCTAGCTACTGAATGATTATTGTTTTGGATGATTTGAACAGGAAGTTTTTTTGTGTTTTTCTTTAGCATTTATACATTTATTAATTTCGAGATATTAAATTGTGAGTGAGTTTTATTTGTACATAATTGTTAATTAAAGACCTACTAGCTAGCTAGGCTACCTGCTATATAAATATCATAAGTTTTGTTGTCAACCAACACATATTTTTACTTTTTGTTAAAATTGACAATATATAATTTTGTCAATTGCCAATCTATTAAAATTTATGAAAACTCTAAACTAGCTTTTACCCCGTGGCCTTACTTACCTTTTTAAGTATATTCTATATCCCTAACTATATAATCTTAGAAATATAAAATGTATCTACAAAATTTCATAATTAGTCCCAATGACTAGTATGACCGAAGTTTCAAGAGTTACAGAATTTTCCTCCGGAAATCTTGTTTGGCAATAAATCTTTGCTAATATATATAATCGTCTTTTAATAACTATCGAATTTGTGGAACTTAAACTAATATGATCGGTTAAACTCGACGCCTGCCAACTGTCATAAATACCATCCATCCAAATAAGATATAGATAGATATACGGTATTTTAATATCGATATAGTCCAGTATACTGTATTGCCCAGATTTTTATTGATTTCTTAACCTTAGAGTATTTCCATCTTTTCAAGGTTGCTTAAAATTGTGCGGATGATATTTCATTTATTTGCTTGCCTTGGCTGTCAACGTGGTTGCTACATCAATATACTACTACTACTAGTGACGCCACCTCGGTTTCGTCGAAAATATAAAAAAGGTTATCATAATCAATTTTGATTTGATTGATTTATTTTATTTATTGCTTAGAAGGTTACGCTGCACTATAAATTATATAATATAATAACTAACTATAGACTAATTACGTTATATTTATTTTTAAAAATAATAATAATATAATAAACTTTAATAAAATATGTTTTTGGATTACTTTAAAGACCTATTCCAGGTTCGAGTCCCGCATAATATATATTGTTATACAATTCTAAATTGGTATTATTATTTTTAAATTGTGCAATTACCACTAACAATATGTTAAATTACGTTTTTAGTAAACAGCTAAATGTTTGCGACTGAAGGGCTTGTGGAAGTTTTAACTTTGCGAATTTCGTATATGAGTAACTCTGTAGAGGTTAGGGTCGCTTTTTCATCTTTGCGCGTGGTACAAAGTAAATAATATCGTTCTATTAATAATTCTACTCGTATAAAAAAATTGTATTTATATATTTATTTATAACTTGTAGGTGTGTGTTCGATCCTCATTCGGGGAAACGATTATGTTTAAATTATTTTCATTTCTCCTGTGTACAGTTAAAGTCAACATGTAATGTTTCGTAAATATGGGGCATGGAGTGTCTTAATAAAAAAATCTCTGCCTGCTGTGATTACTTGGGCTCTGCCCGCTACCTATTATTTCGATTTTACAAATTATATTTATTTTATAAAAATAAATACTCTCTAGACTGCTTTTTGAGTCAAAATTAAAAACGAATATTTACATTATACTTTTACAGTAAAATTAAATTGTATTTGCAATTGTCCCAAGGAATCTATATAAACTCTACAATAAATTAAAAAAGGTTTAATGTAAAAAAAAATATATTATTTGTTCTCTACATTTCGTGACTTGACAGTTTTTCAGAAGTAAAGTTGGTTGACTTTAGAAAGACCTTTCAGCGACTCCCACTTGTCCCTTTCAATTTGTCTCAGTTCACAATGGCTGTTATTATTGAATGCGATGTCAAATTGGATTACGGATTCGTTTTGCTTAATTTCTAAGAGTTAGTGAATATTTTAAATTTAGAAATTTTGTATTTAATATGTATAATATTTTTAGTTTTACATATATCTCGCATAAAACGGAGAAGATCGAGAGAATCTAATGTTTATCTACAAATTTTCGTTATACAATGTTTTTTTTTACAAGGAAAGATCATTTGCCGATAGATATTTCTGGTTATTAAATATTTTAACTTTCCTTAACTGTTTTTCCACACTAAAGGAAGGAAAAGTCTTTTCAGTTTAATAAAACCAAGGATTTATAATAACAATAGAATTCATTTTGTTATCAAGCGATTTATTCAAGACTGATCGGTAGTTCATTTATTACGAAATTTTTAGAATATTAGTATTAATAGACTTAAAATGCAATTAACATCACCGATATGTGGCTCCATGAGTAATGTTCACAGGAAGAGATAGCTCTAGGATCGATTTAGATTAGCTCAGTGTATTTCAGGTACATATGAACTCTGGAGAGCAACTTCATTTATTACCTATAATGGGTTCGTAACTCTTAATTTCCGTACGTGGTACTTGCGTATATTTAGACAGGATGGCACGTGTGTAATGTACGTAAGTGTACGTGAATGTACGTGAATGTATAGGTACATAATGATTTTTTTTCAGTTTCTTGCTATATCCTGCATATAGCAGGGTAGGCATTCCGTGCTAAGTCGCGGAACTTAACGCCGCGTTTGGCTTTGTTGCCAGATCGACCCAATTAATTTACGTAATTGTGTACTGAGCTTTGTTTGGCAACAATATTATAGACTTCTGATTTGGCAATGCTTTGTATAATGTACCTATTTATTTTTCTTACATCCTGTTTTTTTGATGATGAAAGATATTTGTTTACTTTAGCTTCATTAAGGTTTAAACATATGAACATTTAGAAAAAATTGAAAACAACTTTGGTGCGCAGTTTCTTTAAAAAATGTCTTCCAGAACACGTTTATATTTTCGTTCATCAAAGTGTTTATGTTGCTAATGTTTTTATTTTCGTTCATTCTTTTTACTGTAGATAGGCAGTAATATTAAAAGTAGTTTTATGCTCTGTTCTTCGTAACAGGAAAGACAAAGGCAACTTACACTAAATACACTCTGTACGATACTTTCTGAAAAAAATCCGAGACATGTTTACTGGACGAATTCAACCACGCGCAGTGAGGGAAGTAATTAAAATGTATTTTTTCCCCGAATAAGGATCAAACTCAAATCAATCAGAATAGTGTCTTACCTCTCAGTTTGCGTTAATAAAGAAACTGAAAATACAATAAGTAACTGAAAATATAATGCAATAGCAATGTTGTAAAACACAGAAGGCAAATATTCTTCACTATACATATTTCTTGTAAAGAATAATTTTATAATACGTTACGTAAACGTTAAAAGAATATAGGTATATACTATATATATAAGGGACCTTGGTTTTCTATTCCGTCGCTGATTGATGAAAAGCCACAAAGCTTTTTCATTTTAACCGATAAAGATTTCACTGGGGATAAATATTTTGATTTGCAAACGTAATGGCTTCTTTTTATTAATATATATTTGTAATTTGTTTTTTTATTCGTCTGAATACGTTTTGTATTATGTTTCTAGTCGTCGCGAATTTGTTCGGCGTAGACTTTACGACTTTTTTTTTTCGTTTTCGTATTAATTTTTAGATTTTCTCTCTTAGTGCTCCCCTACACTCCCTAACCTATTTAGATGCTAAATATCAACTTTCTAAGTCCAGTAGCTTCGTCTGTGCGTTGTCAGTCAGTCACTCAGTAACCTATATGTATATATGTAAATAGATGTACATATTTATCTTATTGTTTCGTCCTTGTGCTTGTTGTAATGTTTTTTCAATATGGAAATTGTTATAACATATCAATTAGTATATTATATACCTACACTTGCTTGAATTGATGTCTTCATTAGCGGTTATTATTTATTAGTTTTGGGTTCGGATCGCATTTGCTCAACTGCTTTTTGCTTAAATTATTGGCAAGTTTAGTATTATTTACGAGTTCTTTTATGATAATGTTATAATAATACATGCTGTTTGGTTCTGCCACCCTACACTCAATGTCTTTAGATAAGTGTGTTTAAAGAACACCCTAAGTCTGACAGACAAAAATGTTTGAATTGCGTTAAAAATCAAATTTGTGTCATTGTAACTATTATATTGCACGTTTGCTTACATTTTCTTGTAAAAATTAGTTTTTTGTTGGCTACAACTGGCTTCATGGGACCCTTTCTATACATGTATCTTATGTTTAAATTTATAAATAAAAATATTGTCATTCTAGGGCTTGAACCAACGACTATACCTTTCTTAATAATTTTCAATGTCTAACGGGCATAATAGTACAATTTGTTTGATAAGGCTAGGACTTGGGGTGGTTCAGGGGCGCTACCTATATCCGATACTCAGTTGTTTCGTAAACGCGCTCCGGTAAAGACGTCTTATCGAAAAGTCGTTTGGAGTATTAGTGCAATTATAGTTTATAAAATGTATAAGTTTTGTTGAAATTTAGTAATCGTTTTTTAATGGGACTTACTGTGGTTTGTGAATATTAGAATAATTTTATGTTCTTATTGAGTATGGGCGATTATTGATAAATATGATGATGATTATTTCTTCTTATCATTTTTAGTGTTATTCCATACTAATACTAGAAAAATGTTTAAAAAACTTAAAGAAAACGTAGATTTTTGCTTAAAAAAATTGCATGAACTCTCATTTCTTGTAACGATTTAATGGTATTTTTCTTTTTTTTTAAGATTCCAGAATAATAAATCGCAGTAAATACAGATTAGAATAAATTATAGATTTTTTTTTAAATGTTTTATGAGTCCTGTTGAAATTGAACATAAAACTTAATTATTGTAATTATATCTAGTGAAGCTACTCATTTTTATCTCTTTATTTACATATTTATAAAGACAATGCATTATTATCATTGTAATTGTGAGCATGTAATAAAAATAATAAGTTACGTTTGCTATTAATATTATTAAACTATTTATTTTTATTAACAAATTCATGTGAAATTATCGAAAAATATAAAATTCTATCTTCTATCTTTAATAGTGTCTGAGTGTTAATAATCTATTTTTAATAGTGTGTCGAAATTTTATATTAACTTTTAGCTTCATAGTTGGCAAGACTGCCTTGGTTCAAATATGTGCAAGTTAAAATTTATAAAAATATGAATGCCCGCCCACAATTTCGTTTACGTTAGAAAAAAATATAATTGCATTTTTTTTTTCGTTTCCGTGTTAATTTCGGGGAATCTTCTCAGTGATTTCTAAAACCTAGATGTTAAATTTCAGCGTTCTACACCGGTTTGTTCTGTCAGTGCGTAACGTAAGAGTTTTATATATATAGATTTGTATTTTATTTAGATATGTTCATAAGTTTTAGCATGTATATAGGTTTTATTTTTAGTGTTCCAAGGCGGATAACGTGACGCCACTGTATGAGTAATTGTGCTTTATCTTGTGCACTTGCAGAGCTAGTTAGATGATTTCAGGAATATATTTTACTGATACACATAGATGAACTTCTATTGGAAATATATGAAAAGTTAAAAAGTTATACGAAAATAATACGAAATCTATATATAATAATTACAGCGTTGACTTCTGAAAATATATCAAATAATAAACGTTCATAATAAGTTCAATATTTTTGATATTGTAATAAAATTGGATCAATTGATCTTGTTATTTTGTGTATCAGTTATATTTGCGAAGTTTTCTATAGATATTGCGTTGTTTCCATCCCACGATGTTATTTTGTTTATACTAATATAACTCTATAATGTATCATTGTTTTTCTTAGAAGATTGCTTCTGAAATAGATTTTAAATTATATTAAAAAATGGTAACAACATAATTTTTCTAGATATTCTGCTATGAAAAATGTTAAGTTGATCGCCTAGTGTTTAATGGCTTATTTCCCATTTTGGTTTATGGTGATAAACAATTATATGAGTATTTGTTTGTATCCACGTATCTCTGCAATGAAATTACTTACTCCCATACATTATGTATGTATTCCATATAAAGTAGAACAGGTAGATTGATAGGTTACTTCGTTGATTCCTTATATACATGCTAATATCGCTACCTGGCGTGTCGTAAAGTGATGACAATTAACATAACAGTATGTTAAATATAATTATACTAAAATATCGATTCTGAGTTCTAGTTAACGTTAACGTGGCGCAGTTTTGATATACCTGTTTATGTGTGACGTTTGAGAGAGTTTTAAAGTTAAGTAAATTTTTATTTAATGCTTTCAATTTAACTTTAATATCGCAAAGCGTTTGTACTGGATAGAGTTTGGTGTGAAAATCCATTTATTTTAATTTACTATACGATTCATTGAATGTAACCGATGGTAGTGGATTCGATAGCCACTAAAAGCTGAGAATTATTTTTCTTACTTTGTTTAGGTAATACAAAATGCGGCATTCAAAAATCGTCATTATTTAACTCTAGTTAAGTATTGCAAAAAAAAAGTCATTTACAATACTTATAAAAGAAAATAAATCTTTTAAAACTGACGTGCTAATTTAGCATGACGATGTTAAAAGAAAACTTATAAATATTTAACCAACTATACAAGTAACGATACAATAGTCATTTAGGTTTCAATGTGATTGCTCAACAGTCACCCAGTTAGTGAAGAATGAGAGTGGAAATGGGTACTAAATATTTATTAGGTGACTTCTCATTTATTAAATGATTAAGTGTTATTTTTCTCATATGGAGAGAATGTAGGGATGTCCTTTTTGTATTTGTAAAATTCCGTTGAAAAATTAATTTTATTGGTTTCGTTCAAATTGTCCACTGACATTGTTTATAGACCTTAGTCAGGCTATGCTGCTAGCTAGCTGTAAATAAGCCAGATTTTAAATCAATTTCGATCAAGAAAATCAATTTATTTTAATTTACTATCTGTATCTGTCTGTCTATTGTTGTTTTACATTGAATCATAGTTAGGTACATATATATTTTTTATTTAGTTCTTGTTTTATTCTTTAACAATTCAATAAACTATATATAAACTAATTCGAACCTAAAGTAATCTCGACTTTACTGTGCCATGCCGGCTTTTGAAATATATCAACTGAAATATTAAACGAGCTGAAATGATTTAGCATCAATAAACCGCGCGTCCAGTTACGATCGCAGGGCAGCGGTACGCACGTAATGTCGTAAATTTTGCGTATTTATGTGTGGACATATAGTACGGTCGACGAGTCGTGGTCGACCTGAAGCTAGCTATAAATGGCTGCGCAGATGATTTTAGGATTTTTTTCTAACTTTTCATTATTTTTCTCTGAGTGCATAATGCGCAATAGTTTCGAAAACCTAACTTCAGGGCGACCATAACTCGTCGATCCTACTACACGGTCAAAAAAAATTGAGATTGAACATTCGTTAATAAATTGTTAGTTGGTTATTTACTAGGCGGTTTAATTTAATTATTTATTTAGTGCTATTTACTCTATTAAACAATTGAGACACTGATGAAACCAACGATATTTTTTAGGTCTAGTACTCTATTTCCTGTTATAATTTTTTAAAAGTGTAATTCATAATCAAATAAACATAAATATGAGTTAAGTGTACAAATACACAAGTGTTAAGTGCAAAGTGTAAAGTGAAAGTGTAAAACATGGCAACTCCCGCGCCGCCTCGCGTTTCCCGCAATGTGTCGCTGCCGGCCGGTAGACAGCCGCCCGCTGTGGGCGTCCTCGCCAGAAGGACTATGTCTGAAAGGTATAATAAAATAGATAAAAAATCAATATTTGTTTTAATTTTGGGTACAAGATTTCTTGATTTCTTTTTTGTGTGATATTTCTAATTTATTTATATGGGTAGGATATAAGTAAACTCTGAGTTTCAATTTAGAGTGTCAATACGTTAAGACGAATTAGCACAATAGGCCTGGCTCTTGTGTAACTGCGATCGTTGTGTTTTCGTCTTTTCAATTTCAAGTTTAATCCTAATAACTTGATCGAAATACGGAGAACGGATAGATTTCTTACAATTTGTTGTCTCTGCTGATTCTATAAATATAAAATGCAAAAGAAAAAGCCATTAAAAATATCGACTTTTTCCTGATTTTTTAAATAACATTTTTATCAAATCCGCCCTCTTCATTCATCCCCATCGAATTTTAAACTGTATCCTGTCTTCCTTTGTTTTATCCCTATTTGTTATATTTAAAAAGCGTCAACTGTCACGACCATCGTCGGATGTGTGTTATCGTGGACATAACTCGGCCGTCAATTATGATAAATTGCTTTATCTCGCGCTAACTACACATTTTTGTTCTAACAAACTAACAAAAATAAATGCATATAATAAATAATACTTATTAATAAATATGATATATAAATGTACTGTAATACAATATGTAACCGGCCGTCGTGGTGCAGTGGGAAAACTGATTGTAGACGCTTTGATTGTGGGTTCTATCCCTATTTGGGTCAATATATTATTTGGCTTTCTGCTTTAATAAATCCCTCCCACAGGCAGCCACACAGTGCCTGCATATTCTCAGGGACAGAGTACGCTCTACCCTCCCCACCCGGTGTCGCTGTAAAGGCCAATAGGGCTAACAGCATTAACCTCAACACCGAAGAAGGTTTAGTAAATCAAAATGCGGTGTAGCGGGAAGTGGAGAGTGCAGTGTTCTGGCACTGTATTGCCTGTATAGTTATATATTATACAAACAGAACAGAAATATTCCTCCCGGATGATAGTCTACTCTGTGACATTTGGCTAACTAGTCAAAATTATGATTAATTTTTATGTTCTGGAAGTTTGTTTTTACAAGTCTTCGTATACCAAATAATTTGGTTGAAGCTGTTTGACTTTAGTTGTCAGAGATTGTGTGTGTGTCAGTCAAAGTCGGCTTGTCTTAATTATACAAACAATTATGCTTCTTAAAAATATACAAGACTTCGTTATTAGAACTAACGTTTTTTGTCAGATGATTCGCCTATTACTCTTATTGAAGATAAGAAGCAGCTCCATATGCGAAATCTTTATTTGGGAACCTAGTGTCAATGTACTCTGTGCAATTTTTTAATATTGCATATTATGTTGCGGAACTAAACGCCTCGCTTTGTCTTAGTTTCCCTCAGTGCGATTCGTATCAACATCTCGCATGTTGTGAGAGCTGCTACGATCTTTATATCATCTACATTATGCGACACATAAGTACAAAAAATTAAATTTATATGAGCGTGGAATATTTTTTAATATAATCTACACTATACACTTCAATGTCACAGCAGTTATTTCAAGTAAACGTTCCATTAACCTAGCCTTAGAGTTGTGCAATATTCTCCCACTCCATTAGTGGAAGCGTCCGACTTAATTAAAAACTTTTATTACTTATTTGCCTCACCTGGGGTCTGGGGACATTCTTAGAACGACGTGCGTTGGTGGTGTTCAGTGTCTATGAATGATTGTTGAAAATTTTACCTTTTTTCTTGCATTTGTTATGAATATTTTCGTATTATTTGTATTTCATAAGATACATGTTAAAATACAGGCAAGAATTAGGAGCTTACTTGCTTATAGAATAACATTGCTGAATGAGTTACGTACAGAAACTTCTCTCGCAATTAAAGTTTGATGCTGTCTCGATGTGCCACGACGGGCCCCTAATTTAATAATTAAAATGTATTTCCCATTAAACCTCTCATTCCTGCCCCAAATGCAAATGTTTCAAACGATTCTAACATGAAACACTTGTTCGTCGTTAATCGCGCCTACAATAGTACACACGATGTGTACTTTAATAACGCCGCCAGTTTTACCGTTTTATAACTTCCTCCGCATGTTGTGGATTGCGTTTCCTCCGACCTTTGAGTAGTTTATGATTGTATGTTACGGCGATGCCTACGTTGTCGATAATGATGTAATGTAATTAGGATATGCCTTTATTTGGGGAGGACTTAAAATATTTATTTGAAAGATATATATCTAAATAATCAAATATGCCGCATTCAGTTCTGTCACTTGTTGAATGTCTTGAGTGTTAATACATAAAAAATAATAATAACTAAATATGTTTAATAAATGGTTTCTTTTAAGATCGAAAATTCTCGTTTTTATTGTAATATATTTTAATGACTCTTTGTATTCATTCAATTATAATTGTGATCCGGCTCGAAGGACCAAAGTAAAATGTTTATCTCGTATTCAAATGACTACTCTAGGGGAAGCTCCGTGTATTTGATTCAATTTGAATAGATTACTTACATTGAATTATACGAATGAATATTTCTAAAGTACACCTTATTAGAATAATAAAATTCAGCAAAGGTTTTTTTTAATAAAATATAAGTAGTCAGTATTAGGTAGTTTTTAAATTTGATGTCTTAAACTATTTAAGGACGAGTACGTGGTACGTAATAGTATACAATTTATTAAATTTTTAAGTAATTGTACAGATTATTTGATTATTTTCTAAATAATTTGTACTAAAAGTTATATATTTTTGCCCACAGTGACTTGGAAGGTACGCCGACCGCGCCTTCAGGCAGCTCGAGCAGCTCGAGCTTGTCGTCTAGAAGTAACGAGAGTAACACTGTCGCCGCTGAACACCAAGGTGTGTGATATTTTATATTAATTGTTATTTTTTTTTTATTTTCCTTTAAATTTTTTTTAAATATTATCTTAATATTACTCAAAGTCACGCTTTGAGTTTGTTATGCCAGTTTGTGACCCCTATATTATAAAGCTAGTGTTATAGTACCAAAGTGTTCCACATTACCTTACTCTATTATGAATCCTAAAATGATGATTCTGTCGAAAGTAACTGGTTAAATCTGTCAATTGTTTTTCAGTTATTTTTTGTCTATGTATTTTAAATATGCGAATATCAAGAGAGATATAAATTATAAAAGGACCTAACGGTAATAATTTGTATGCCACTTTAAACAGTGTTATCAATTATTAAGGTTCATTAACTCTGCTTTCAGGATCTCAATCAGATTGGTCTGAGGAGGAGGATCCGTTGGCCGCGCAGTGGTCGGACAGCCTACCACAACACATACGCGACACGATCATATTGTCGGCACGCATACGCAAACGACAGGAGGTTATACATGGTAAGTGTTATGGAAAAAATATATTAAAACACCTTTTATTTATTTGCACCACCCACTATTTGTTTTAAATTTTATGTCTCCTAACCTCAAGGTTGTCTGGAAGAAATCGCTAATTAGCGATAAGACCGCCTTTGTACTTCACACTTTGTTATTAGCTTATAAGTACTAGATGTAGTTTGTAACTTTGTTTTCTTATGCTTGTGGTGTACAATAAAGTATAAATAAATAAATAAATTGATTTATTGTTAATTGGTGGTAGCTTCTTGTGGAACTGACACTACTGACACTTCTATGTAACTTGACTATTCAAAAGTGCTTCTAATGCTATAATTGATTAAAGAATATGTTGACTGATGTGCGCTTTGTTTACATAAATGTAAATTTTGTTACCCTTAAATTTATTTGATTTGCAATCTGTAATGATTCAAGTAGTTTTAAAATGTCTCTCCTTAAATGTCAGAAAAAAAACTTAAAATACCTATTTTATTTCAGAACTAATAGTCTCAGAAGGATCTCACGTACGTTGGCTCAAAGTCTTAGGTGTGGATTTCCTAAAACCCCTCGAAAGGCAACCTGCCTTACTTCCTCCAGAGGAGCTTCGAGCCCTTTTCCCGAATTTACCGGGAGTTAGAGAAAGGCATACTAAATTGTACTCGGAGTTAAGACAAGTGAGAAATGAAGCGGTCAACCATGTAGTTGAGATACGACAAGTAGCTGATGCTATGTTGAACACGGTAATTAGTATTTTTTCTTATTTAAAACCAGCGCTGCCGGAAAAATACGATTCGATTCCTAATCGATTCTGAATCAACATACAATATCTTTGAATTTTTGTAAAAGCTTGAAACTGTAATAATATGTTTCAGTAACTGAATGACATATAACAAGCTATAATTAATCTTTACAGCTTGGAGAATCCGGTTACGCGCCATGTCTATCGAAGTTCTGCAGTGGACAGCGTATGGCGTTAGACTCTTTAAGAGAAAGGCGTAGAAAAAACAAGGAATTGCATCAGTTTTTAGCTGGTAGAGAACAACTGCCCAGATGTGGAAGATTACAGCTGAGGGATTTGCTGGCTTGTGTATGGCAGAGGTAATAGAGAGAAAATATTTATTTCTTGCTATTTAATTTTAAAAAATGTTACTTCGGTGAGGCTAAGTGTGCTAATGTTGGTTTTCTGCAAAATAAAAGAGTAACCCCAATACTACTAATATTTATGCTGGATTTATTTGAAAAATTATTGTAATTAATGAATTCATTAATCCTATAGAAATAATACTTTTCATTTCAATATTTAGAATTCTATAATACTAACGTTTTTCCATATTTTTCAGGTTAACAAAATATCAGCTGCTTCTAGAAAGCATTCTCAAAACGACAAGCGAAGATGGCGAAGATTGCGATAGTGCAGATGATATTTGTCAACTAAAGAAGGCATTATCAGTAGCGAAGGATGTACTACACAGTGTTGATACAGCGATACGAACTCAGGAGAATTATCATAGGTATGTAATTTCTAAATTTTCATGTTAATTGAGTAACAACTCTTTCTTGTACATACTTCATCGTGGATTGAAATAGCGAAATGGCGGAGGATGTTTTCATATAGCAGGGTAGGTATATGGTACTTTGTGTTAAGACACTCTTCCTTATTTTTCTACTCAGTTTTCGAAACATTGCGTGATGAATGGAGGAACATAACGCCCCGCTTTTTCTTCTAACCAGAGCCAGGAAATAAAAATAATTCAATCTCCCTCGTTAATTGGGAATCGAAGTCACAACTGACGCATTTAAAAATTAATAAGAATATATATTTTTTCATATGTTTTTCTTATTTTCTTTTCTTTTTAGATTATGTACAATTCAAGACAAAATAGAAGTGCGTACGTTACCAGAGAAGTGTGGGACAGACTTCGAAGAACTACGTAAATTGGATTTGACAACACACACGTTGAGATTAGAGGGAGAATTAGCTTTACGGACTGATACTAAGAAAATACGTGTTTTGGTAAGTTAAGGGGTAGTAGGTTCCATTCATTTGAGATAAAATTTCACAAAGTTGGCGCGGAAATTATATTATAACAGTATTTTTTATTTCTGCGCCACGACTTGTCTCAAATTTGTATGTATTGTATTTGTATATGTCCAAGAACATCATAATATCAAAAAGTGTTTTGTCATTATGTATTATTGCATTAGTTGAGATCAAGATAAATATGAACCTGCACTAACTTAGAAATATTTCCATCCTCAGGCGCTTATGTTAGAAGACAGTCTCGTTTTACTACAACGTGAGGGAGAAAAGTTTATACTACGACCGTTGCCGCAAACCGGACATAATAGTTATATCACACCTATTATTAAATGGTAAGAAAATAGGTATTAATAGGTATTCATGAAATTAATTAATGAAAATAGATCTGTAACTTCTGAATTTGGTTTAAAAACTTCATAGTAGTATATGAATTAAGTCGATAATATATTCAATTATAATACCTATTACCTATGGATAAAGTCCATATTTTTATATAGCAATATATAGTTAAATTATATTTCAATTCTAAACCTTATTCCAGAATAATAAAGTAGATATGTTATATATATTGTGTCTAATTATGTCTATTCATTTTTAAACTTTACTTCACAGGGATAAGGTTCTGTTTCGTCCAAACGCAGCAGTCAGAAATACATTCTTCCTAATGAACATAAACAGTATACAAATGCACGAGCTCTCAGCCAACACGGCCGCAGAGTACGCCAAGTGAGTTATTATAAATTCTTTTTTAACTTTATTTTCTAAATAATAAAGTTATTTTTTATTTTGTTTATTTAAGATCCCAGGATTTATCCCAAGATTAGCTGGTTGAAGCAGGCAAACTATTCTCTTTATATTATACCTGTGTCTCCAATTTCTCGAATTGAATTAACGAAATTCATTTCTATAGCACCGTGTATGTCACTTTAATTTTATACAAAAATGTATAATATTAAACATATGGTAGTGTTATATTTATTCCATTGATTAATGCGTTTTTTTTGTATTATTTTAATAAAATGCTTTTGGCACTTCTTCTCTTTACAAACTATAACTGTGTCAAATTACATACTCCAACGTCCGTACAATTTTCGTAAAAAGGAATACAAAACTTGTAGCTTGTGTAAACAAATTTGTAACATGAATGTCTGTTGTGTATAAACAGTTGGGTGAAACACATCCAGGAAGCCCGTTTGGCTGAAGCGCGACCAGTAGCTGCGCACGCGCATGCTCGCTCAGCTGATGATACTGCTAGTAAGTATATACAATTCCTATTGTCGTAAAAGATAGTTTTACTTAGTTATTTCTTTTCTTTTTTTGGGATAAATAGTTTTTACTTAGTAATTACTAGTGGAATTTTTAGTGTTAAGCTATATAATATAGCAAAATTAAAAAATAGTAATAGCAACATTCCCTATATCCACTCAAATAATAAACGTAAAATATTCAGGGATAAGTTTATGTATATTCTATGTACACCTTTTTCATAAGATTTTTTCGCTAAATACACTTAACACGTCATTCTGTACAAGATAAAAATAATTGTTCAACTCAAACTAGTAGCTTTATTGCTATAAACTTTAAATTGTTATATATTATAAAAAATCAAATACTCGAATAAAGTTTAAACATTTATTGCTATATGATCAGGTATACTAACAATTTAAGATCGATTGATATTCATGTTTTGTATTAAAAAAAAAAATAACCAATAAATTCTATTTTTTTTCCAGCCGTTAACGTATCAAGAAACCCATCAGATGCCTCAGAGAAGTCAACGTCCAGCGCTCCGGCCGACACCGGCGAGAGAGACAGGATATCTAACGAAAGCGAGCGAGACAGAGATAGGATTTCAAACGAAAGGGAGCGAGACAGGGTTTCTGCTGAAGGGAGAGAACGAGAAAGAAGTGGAAAAAGAGAAGGAAGATAAGGAAGAGAGGGCTTCGGGAGAGAAGGATGCGGATGATGAAAAGTAAGTTTTTTTGTACAGAATATAGTTATTTATATATTACTAGAGAAATAATTGACGCGCACAGTACACGTTGCCATGGCAACGAGTAATGTCACTATATACGAAAATGGATATTGCTTAACATAGGGTAGTGTGTGATATACATATTTATTTTATTTATTTAAAGTTTTTATGCACTAATTTAACAAAATGTTAGCATTCTGCACTCGATTATAAATTTGTAAAATTATATTAGCCGACGTTAAAACAGTTTCTTGCAATTTTACAATTGTTTCTCTTTTTATATTTTTCATTTGACTTTCTTTTCCTAGAACTGACCTAAATTACATAAAATTTTCCAGATCGCCGCAGACGCCAGCTGTGGGCCGCATAAGCACACACAGTGGCAGCCCGCCGCCCGCGCTGCTGGGCGCCGTCACCGTGCGCGCCGACCCCGTGCACACCGCCAGGCGGGTGTTGTCACATCACGGTGAGTTCTGAAAAAACTAGTTAGTGTGGTTATTAGTGTGATGGTGGTTTGATGTTTTGGGTGCCAATACCGTGACCGGCACTATAGTGTGATTTTTCCCTTATATGTATGTATGTATAGTAATTATTTTTTTGGTTATTGCTGAAATTCTGTTAACCAGTTATATTACCAAGTCGTCCTTATAAAGTATATTTTCATTAAGAAGTGACTGACTTATTTGTTAGTTACAATTTAATGGCTAGTTATGAT
The DNA here is from genome assembly GCA_000313835.2 of Heliconius melpomene melpomene. Classification (NCBI taxonomy): domain Eukaryota; kingdom Metazoa; phylum Arthropoda; class Insecta; order Lepidoptera; family Nymphalidae; genus Heliconius; species Heliconius melpomene. The sequence continues at coordinate 145,356 of HE671891.1, forward strand.
ATTCAGTTACCTGTTGTTTACTTTTCGTTAAAAATATATGACTGTGAATGCGGTGGTTGTGGGTTCGATCCTCACTCAACATCAAATTATATTCACTTCTAGTTTTATTTTGTTACGGCAAGTAAATGAAAATAATTGATGTTTTCGACTGAACATCGACCCCACAATCATTTGGTTTACAGCCAAAACATAGGCGTTAATGTAAAATTTGTTAAAATTTATGTATATTTTGTGTTTTCAAAGCGAGCGCTATATTCAAATAGGTTATAAATATCTTTAAATATAATATTTTAAAAATGAAGAATATATAATATATTATTATATTCCCAGAGCGTCTTCGTCGCCTGGACGCGGCCATATCGCGCGCGCTTCTCGCCAAGAGCGCGGTGGTGGCGGAACTGCTGGGCGTGCCGGCGCACAACTACGCGCACGTGGCCGAGCTCGCCGTCGCTGACGTCATGGGGCAAGTTGGTGAGTTATTTATTTGAATGTATTTTGTGCTCCTTTTTTGGTTCACGCTGTATATAAAATATAGTGGGGTAGGCAGTGCGGGCCACTTCCCACTTTTCATCGAATTGTCAAGACATTGTGTGTTGAGAGTGATGGAACTCCATCCCACGTTTTGTCTTGTTACTAGCTAGGAATATGAAAATAATATATTGTTAATTCCTCCGAGTAGCAAATGAACCCACAACCGGCGTCTTTATAGTCGACACGATGAACTCAAACAGTCTAGTTATATATAGTAATGGAAATATCGTATTATATATTTTGTACTAATTTTCAGACATCTGCGGTGAACTAAACACATCGCGTGAAACTGAAGCGCCAGATTTGCATCAATTATTACTCGCTGCGCAAGCGCAAGGTATTTTGTTGTTTTGGAGTTAATCGCGTATATTATAGAGAGAGGTTTCTAGATTAGAATTTATGTGCGAGTTAAACATTTTTATATTGACATTTGAGTTTTTTAAAATTGAATATTCATTTGTGTGTACCGTAAAGTCCGTTATGTTTAATTCAGGATAAATAATAATTACATTTTAGATTTATTTTATATTCAAATATTACATGCAGTTTATAAATGCATTTTATATAAAAAAAAATTCTTACAAATACTTAATCCTAAATATTATAATCGTGTTAGTTTGTGAGGAAAGATGTTTGTTTCACTTTCACACAAAAACTACTGAACAGATTAAGATGAAACTTAAAAAATTAAAATAGCTTACATATCAGAAAAAATATAGGTTACAATTTCTATGAAAATTTGTGTAATCTGGCGATAATATTACAATAAAATAAAGGGGGAGCAGCCGCAGTTGGGTCGCTAACTCACTTATCTCAAAAAAAGTATGTTCTATATAGTTAATACATATAATTTATAACTGTTATTTTTCTATCCCAGCCAATCAGCTAACGGAGGCGTTAAGCGCCGCAATGTCAGTGAGCGAGGCGGCCGCCATCGCCGCGCGCTCCGGACGGTGCGACGGCTGTCGACGACGATGTGATAATAATCACGGTGAGATTATATATATGTATCTATGATTGTTATTAATGGAGTGTCTTAATGAGAATAGTGTATCAACACTAGGTTCCCAGGTTCTTTGTAATTACCGTGCTATGTGTAGGGTAGAGCGTGAAGCTAAAAAACTACAACTATATTTCAAGAACTGTATATGTATGCTATTGTTTTGTTTTCATTAACTGACTTCTGTAAGAAAAGTAGGTTATCAATTCGACTGTATTTTTTTTAATTTAATATATAATTTTATGTTTAATTTGTAATAGTTCTTTCTTTTGCTTTACGATCTATCCCACACATGAACAGGGCAGGCATGTAATTTAGTACTAAGATCCTCTATTCTTCACGTCCCACCGATTTTTTAACACAGTGCGTTTTATATGGTGGAATTCAACGCCGCGTTTTCTCTTGTCATCATAGCGAGCAACTAAATATTTCAATTTGGGGGGAATGCTTTCGTTTTCTCGCTTCGGTCAGCAAGTTCCTCCACTTAACACACAATATCACGATAATTGTACATCGCGTGGGGAACAAGGTGTACTAAGACGAGATTCCATCAGATATGAAGTTACAAAATTATTTATGTGGCAATTTTTTTTTCTCAAAATTTCCAGACCAAGAAAATCTAGACAAATCGTCAGATTTATCTACAAATGAATCGAGAATAGTAGACGCTAGTGTAGCCATGGTTGATGTTATAACTGACTCTGAAACGTCTTTTGAAATGTTACCAGATTATACGCAAAATGGAGCTACGGAAATGCCCTTAGGTGAGTTATAAGTAATCTTTAGATTGTGGGTGTTAATATTGACGTCGATGGTTGTGGGTTTGATTCTCAATCGGGAAAATGGATTTTTGTTTCTTCTCTTCTGGTAACAACTAACGATACAAAGCGCGTCATTAAGTTACGCCACTCAACATGATGTCAGTGGACTCATTTTAGTTTTCAGTAAAGAATATTTTTTTGTCTCCCTTTATGCGGGATAAGAGTAAAGCTAAAAAAAATTTGATAAATGTGTAAATTTAGTATTCTTGTTATTCTTTTGTACAGTATTGTAACAACATAATTTCGATTATTCCACAGAAGCTCATATAATCGAAAGACATACATCTGACTTTTCGGATTTAAACTCTGCAAACGGCGCGGCGCTCGCAACTCGCCTTGCACCTCTCGCAGGCTCTCTTCACGCGGCGTTAAGCGGCGCGCTCGCGGCTCTACCTCGCGCCCATCACGAGCGCCGAACGCTGCGTGCTGAGCTAAGCGCCGCGCGTGACCGGGCAGACCGCGCTGAACGCCGTGCTCGTGCTGGTGAGTTACGCATGTAGAATGTGACTACACATTCTAATAAATCAATAGTTACTAAACTATCCTACTAATATTATAAATGTTAATGTTCGTATGATTGGATGTTTGTTACACTTTCATTCGAAAACTAGTGAATTGATTTGGATCAAACTTTACTGTAATATAGCTTACATATCAGAATAACACATGAGCTACAATTTATGTAATTCATTTGTGCAATGGGGCTATAATATAACAATAAGTTAGAGCGGGCGCAGTGAAGCTCGGTTATATATTACACTAACTTACTAATAATGTTCAAAACATGTGTGTAATGTCAATATTGTGTCTATTATAGATTACGGAGTTACAGAAGAGATTTGTCCAAAAGGCGTTGACCAATCGATACAGGTATTGTAATATTTTGTTTATATATATAACGGGGTAGGCAGAAATAACGTAGTGCCAAAGCACTTCATTCCCCACGCACCGGTCAATTTATGTGATATTTCACGTCGAGTGGCGGAATTCCACGCCGAGCTTTGTTTTGTACAAGAATGGTGAAATAAAATAAATGTTTATCCCTCCGAGTGAGGATCGAACCAGTATACAATACATACAATACCATCGTGAATATTGAATGGCTGAGTTTAACGCCACACTCTCGCAGTAGCAGGACAATGAAAATAATATAAATATAATAATTTCCCCTTCATGGGCATCTATCGTTTAGAGTCAGTCGTTGGCCTACTGTGCGACATGAGGGTCTCAAGTAATTATTGTAATGATTATTAATATTTTTATATAGCTAAGTAACATTATTAATGTTTTTTTTTTAATTTATTTCAGGACCAACCGAGCAACGGGGGTTGATTCCCCGAAGCCCTAGTATTTAAGTTATAAAAAGCCCTACGTTAATTTACGTCAAATACCATCGATTTTAACTAACTTAACGGAAACTCTCACTAAAATCGGTCCAGCATTTTTCTGACATGACTATATGAATCAATTTAATTGATTTAAATATTATAGTTAATATTGTCAGTCTGTTTGTGTATATATCATGCCATAACCGGGATTTTTCTTTAAGAGTAATATTTTTTTATTTAAAAGTTTCATCGAAATCGGTTTAGGTTTTTTGCTCTTCATGTTGTTACCTTCCTGATTAGTATTAATTTTTTTTGTGTCTAATTCTAATTTAAGTATAATTCCATTAAGCGTTTTTCTTTTTTTGTATAGAAAATGTATCCGTTTATACATTTTACATAATGATTATATATTATACATATGCATAAGTATATATAACTTTAGTAAGTTTGTAAATAATGTCTTTACGTCATACAATTTGTTATAGAGTATTATTTTGACAATATTTAATTAAAATGGTGGTGATTTTGGTTCTTTTTGGAAATTTCAAAACTTTTGTACAAACATACATACATAATATATTATTGTATGATCATCTTAAGTACCTTTGCCGATGCCATATTAATTGTTTATACAAATATAATAAAGCAGCACTCAGTACGGAAACAATTAGATGGGTAGCCGTTTTTTGTTTCTGAGATTTTCAAAATACACATACATACATATATAAATGTATTAGGTTAGTCTGTATATAAACCTGTGTATGTAAAAGTAGTATTAGTGAATGCCATTATAGCGTCGTTTCAGTTTAGCTTAGATAATTATGTTACGTTCAAATTGTCAATTTTCCGTTTGAATACACAGTTTTTTTCACTTTTTAATGTATATATTGATTATAATGTTGTTATTGTTGTGTAAAGGATGGGCTCTTTCTTTATATTGTTTTTTTTTAAATTTCGAAATGTATATTAACTAAAAGGAAAAATCATTTTGTTTTCGACCATACATAGAAAAAAAACCTATTAATCGGTATTAAAGTAAATTTTAATTAATTATTTACTAATTATTTTTTACCTTTTTTCCGCAAAAACATAATCAAAAAATTCTCAATCGCGCACCGGACCTCTAACATAAAATGTTAAACGTTTTTTTTGCTTCAGACGGTCTTAGTACAAAACTAATTGGCAAATAATATGTACGCACATACAGAATACTGCGTAAATACATTTATTTATATAGAGTAAACTATATAGCTATTCACTATTTTAAAATTTGAAATGTATTTAAAGTATAAACACATTATATATGTGTTTATATTTTGAATAATATTTTGCTGAAAATTAAGTAACAAACTAATGTAATATGAACACAATAAGAATATTTCTTAAATAGTGTTTGCAACTAAAATGCTTGGTAGGAATTTAAAATATAACATAGATTTTTATATATATATATATATATATTTTATTTTCAAATGTGTCTATGTATTTGAGTATCAGTTCTCAATTTATTAATATTATTTACTGTAAATCAATTACAGAACCATCAAACGTATTATAACCAAAGTTAAAGTCTAAAGTTAATAATTTACATTTTTTTCTTTAAATCGATCAATCGTTATCATTCGATACTCATATTCTAGTTTACTCTATATAAAAATATTTTTATTACATCTTAACAGATTTTGAAAAACTCGTACTCGTACTTGTCATACGCCGCCGTCTTCATAGAGACGGACTGTGATGTGAGATATCTATTAATTTTATGTTTTATCCAATTAATTGAACTATGGAACCAATTATTTTATATAAAGAACCTATTTTTTTATCCTGAAAACAATTAATTGTTTTATTTTATACTATTATTGAATTAACCGGAAAAAGTTCTATGTTTGGTTTGTTGAAATGTTTTTGTTCGTGCTATAATTTTTGATAATTTTAAAGAAATTACTTAATAGTGAAAATTGGTTCCATATTTTTTTTTCAGTTCAAATTTGTATGTAACTTGTTTTTGTGGAAATAATAGAAAATATATATATTTAACGTTTGTTGTTTCATTAATGACTTAGAATTTTTAATTTCAATTGCATAAATGTTTGACCTAAAATGATTATTAAACACAATATACATTTTGTAAATAATCTATTATTAGAATATAGAAAGAGCCACTATATCATCTTAGAAAAAATAAATAAATCATACACATCAATTTTGTAAGTCTTAATTTTGAAATTATAAAATTGTAAATCAAGTTTTTTTTTTTCGAAATATTGTTATGATTGTTATATTTAATATACAATAATGTAATCATGATATATTGAAACACAGAATGTCTGCGGTTAGGCCTTTTCCATTTTTTTGTGTATAATTTAAAAAAAACAACAATTGATTCATCAAATCAATTATGCGAATAAATAGTTAAACTATTTATTTTTTGACCAAAAAACTATTAAAAAACCTGTACTTTGTAATCGTTTAAAATATATTTTGTATGTTAGTGTTTAACCAAATAACTCCTTTTTATCTATTTACGTCGGAATCTAGGTAATTTTTGATATTTATGTATATCTCGAATAAATAGAAAAATCGATTAAAATAAATTATATTTTATAATCGTAATTTTTTATATAAAATGTATGGGGTATGAAGAATTGTTGGCATTTTCTACAATATATATTTTTTTTGTACAAAAAAATCGATTTTTGTTTAGTTTATGTTCGATTATTACTCTATACGTGTAAACTACGTGTTATTTAATAATACAAAGTGGAAATTAGTTTTGTGTTGTTTTTTTTATATTACAGTATATTATATTCATATGTACGTTCGTCTCTTCGTACCCCCTAACACAGATCCTTCGCTAATGATTCGCTTCGCAAAATTGTAACACGTAGAAGTAAATAAATACCGTTATAAACAGACATACGAGATGTTTTATTGTTATATGGGAGGCCCTTTAAATATTTATTTATTTTATTTTTTAGTATTTGTTGCTATAACTAACAGCAACAGAAATACATCATCTGTGAAAATTTCAAATGTCTATCCGGGTTCGTGAGTTACAGCCTGGTTCGTGAATTACAGCGCTCTACGCGCGTCTACAGAATTATTCGTTCGCCCGACTGGGAATTGAACCCATTACTATGGCGTCAACACACGCTATGCCACTGCATTGAAATGAAAGAACAAAATAAAAAAATATATTTCACATTTACATTTTATTATTTACACATATTAATTCCACAAAGCAACGCATAAGGCTGCCAGTGCAAGTATTGGAGTAAATACTGCAGTGTTCGCGCCCGAGAGTATTCTTTCGCCGGTCAACCAGCTGCTCATATGGAAGAGGACTTCGGACTTCGTCGCTTCCAGCTGTTCCGTTTCGTTGGTACCAGTAGGACTGAATGGAGAAGAGACTTAGTAAAAATGCAAACTTTAAAAATAAATGCTTTTATTGAGTATATAGCATAATAGGAGTGAAGACTTTTCGTTCACCACGCACTGCCAAATTTTTGAGATATCTCGTGTTGGGTGGCAAAACTCAACGGCGCATAAAAATATTAACATTAACAAGGATAACTGGTTTGGAACTCCACTCCATTGCCCCACTATGGCCATATCATATATATACATATATTTATATTTTTTTGCTGAGTAGCAAGTCTCTTAGTTTACAGTCGTCGTTGCTGTAGAACTATGTCTCATTTTAAATGAGATAGTTGTGTGTTCGGTCCCTGAAGAGCATTATCTATATATATAAAAGGACTTGTCCTCACTGACTGAGGTAAGACGCACGCACAGCCTTAACCGCTGATGGTAGAAACGTTAAATTTGGAAAAAAGTTTACTTTCGTAATCTGGACATCCACTAAGAAGGGATTTTGAATTTTAACCCTAAAGGGGTGAAATAGGGGTTCAAAGTTTGTATGGAAAAAAAATTAAATCGGCACCGATTTTTATAAAATTTGAAATTTTGATTTTTATAAGTATTTAATTGAACACGTGTTTCATCGTTTTCTAGAATTCTCCCCCTAAGGGTGCAAATAAGGGGTTGAAAGTTTGTATAGGTTTTTTTTAAATCGTCACCAATTTTCATAAAATTTGAAATTCAGACTCTTAAATGTATATCATGAAACACATGTTTCATGGTTTTCTAGAATTCACCCCCTAAGGGTGTAAATAAGGGGTTGAAAATTTGTATGGAAAAATCTTTAAATCGTCACCGATTTTTATAAAATTTGAAATTTAGACTTAAAAATATTTCATTGAACACATGTTTCATGGATTATTAGAATTCACCCTTAAATAGGCAAGCGAAGCTGCGCGCGTCCGCTAGTATTACTATATGACTATTTTAATTTTTCCCCTCCCCAGACAAAGAGTAGTGTTAAGATCAGCCACTCATCACGCAATGTCTCTAAAAATGCACTGAAATGGAATGGAGTGTCTTAACACTGGGCTCTCTCTGCCTACTCTGCTATCTACTTGATACTGGGAAAAACTAAAAAAATGTCCAGTAAAGATCAGTTAGAATGAAATAAAAAATATTTTATATATTTTTAATACATTTCAAATACCGAAAGTAATTTAAAAAAATACCTTATAGCTCTACAATGTGAGATCCCATCGACAACGTACACTGGGGCCATGTGACCTCCATAAGAGGCGTTAGGTCCCATAGGTGACCACGGATCGTGGGTACCAACCACCGAGATCACGTGGTCGGGGATATGGTTGAGACCAGCGAACAAGTTATTTGTACGAGCTATGCCGGAACGGAGGCGGGATTCATTGAAGCTATAAGAGAATAATTAGAATATGCTTTTCAATATGTATTAAGTATGTTTTTTAAAATTAAAGAACAGAACATATTTGTATTGTCTTTTATTATATTAAAAGTAATACTCTAAGCGTTTAAGTAACATGTATCTTGATTAACTACTATATCCAAATCTCAACCTTCCAACATTTTTAAAACTAATAATAATAAAGTATCTTACTCAATTCCAAAGAAGTCTTTGCACATCTGATGGAAATACCCCAATGGCACAGTATTTAAGAAGGGGTGCTTGCTTCCGGTGGTAGTCTGGTACCATCCGTACTCGACACACGTTTGATACGTCCACAGGCGCACTAGAAGTTATTAAAAAGTATATCCATCCCATTAATATTATAAATGTTTTAGTTTGTCAGATGTTTGTTCCACTTTAATGAAAAATACAACAGAACATATTCAGATGAAACTTCAGTAATATGCTTTTACATTCTATATTGTATAGCATAGGCTACAATTTATGGAGAGATTTTATATAATTTAGTAATAATATAACGGCAAGTTTAAGCGGGCGAAGCCGCGGGTGGGTCTCTTAAGTTGTATGTGAAAATCTATACATGTGATCCTTCATCTATATAATATATGAACACACATTCCCACCTTCTCGTATTTATGATAACTTCTAGACATACCTACAAAAGGATTTGAACTAAAGACCCATTACTCCTCTTTTAGGTCTACTTAATTATAACAGCCTTAAACACAGCACGAAATATATTCAAGGTATTTTTAACGAATGCCCAGACTTTGTATTATTCATCCGATAGCGGAGTCACGTGGCGCGACGTGACACGCATTTAAAACAAATGAAATCGAAAGTTAGCTTATTGTTATGGTAATATTTTTTTCATTTTCCATATTCTCCTTGACCTATAAAATGAACGAAGTCCGTACTGATGTTCATCCATTCATTTATTTATTCACATATTACTTAACATTTAACTTGGCTATCATTTCACGTTTACATTTTTGATGGGATACATTATAGTTATTATATATCTAGATATTAATAAAAAAATCTACTATAATCGCTTACTGGTAGTTCCCGGAGCGTCGTAGCTAAGATTGGTGTGTATCCTAACTTGCTCGGAGTACCGGGATTCGATGCAGGGTTGAGTCCACGGGTGAGCGCTCACCCACGCAGCTAGACGTTCCAGCGAATTATCTGAAAGAAAAAATAAAAAATATTTGTTTATGTGTTGTTATTTTGAATGTTATTTTAGTCATTTTATGTATGAAGGGATCTTTTTACGTGTGTATGTTTCTTTTTAAGTGGGTAACGTGAGTATTGAGAACGGAATGTCTTAACACTAGGTTCTCGTTATTACGTTCTCTCTCGTTTTAGTTCAAAGCTAAAAACACTAAAATAATATATAGGTAGATTTGCATTAGGTTTTTTAAATATTTGAACAAAGCCAAAAGGTAAACATCTATTTCATATTGCTATTATTATTGTTATCTTATATTTCAATGAAAAGTTACGTATAAGAAATTCGCCTGAACACACATAATCCTCGGTAGTATAGTGGTAAGTATCCCCGCCTGTCACGCGGGAGACCGGGGTTCGATTCCCCGCCGGGGAGAACATTTTGTTTTGCTGTTAATATTTTTGCTAAAAATATTTTTAAAATATTTATTTTGTAATCAATTCTAAATAGAACAGCTCGATATTCTTTGTTTTTTTAGCCTTACGCTGCACATAGGTGCCGTAAGAAACTGCAGTTCCCCACATTCCACCGAATTCTGAAGCCTTTGTGTGTTGTAAGGCCTCGAGAAGAAATCAAACCCAGAAACTGTCGCGTTTACAATCGGACGCTTACGGCTGCGCTCAAAGACCTCTTTGATAATTAAAAGTTTGTTTTTTCTATTAGTAGTCATACCTTGTGTTGTATTGGTGATAGCCTCGCAAGCTGCAGGGATGTCCCCCGGTGACGCGAACTGCACTAAATACGCGAAAGTTTCAGTAATTCCGTACCAGAAGAAGGTAGCCCTGTCTAATGGAGATGACGCTTGGAGCAGAGAACAGGTGCTGAAATATAAAATATATTTTTAATTATAACTTACTTGACCTTCACCTGAAAAAGGGTCCTTGCAAATATTGTTAACCAAAAAAACTAAAACCGACATATTCTTTTTTCTTTTTTTGTAAAAATTTTTTTTTACCCAGAAATAAAAGACTTTCATTTTTTTAATTTATTTTATTACTTACTTACTATAATGGTTATTCTGATTACTACTGATAGAATTATAATTGTTAATATAGGAATTTTAACTTATGGTCTTTAGATTAATATCTCCTAATATTTTTAAATATAAAACGCTACGTTTAGGGATTCGATTTCCATTCGTGGGAATTAATTATTTTTAATTTCTCTCTCCGGTTAGAGGACAAATCGCAGCTTTGAGTTTCGCCTCAATACACAATGTCTCGAAAATTTGGCGGTGAGTAGAAAACGGAGTGTCTTATTGCTTATCCTGCTATATCTATGCGGAATATAGCGCAGAACTTAAATAAAATAAATAAATTTAAAAAAAAACGTATACACATTCTATAAATATGTATATATGTAGATAGTACGATTTACTCAGGATTTAGATAGGTATTTCACATACAGTATGCAGATTGAAAAATATTCTGTAAAAGTATTTTTACATTTTTTTTTGTTTTAACGTTTTTTTCACACACCGAGGAACAAAAATAACAAAAATGTACAGCTGGTAAAAACTGTGAAATTTAAAAATATTTTATCATTTCATATTAAGGAGACGAGGCCGTCGTAGTGCAGTGGTATAAGCGTACGACTGTAGGCGCGACAGGTTATGGATTCGATTCGAAAAGTGGAGAAAACTGTCTTAACACTAGGATTCCAGGTTTCCTCTGGCTATCCAGCTATGTGTAGGAGTAAATATAATATAGCTTAGTTAATGTTAGCATTTTTTTGGCATCGAAGAGCTATATAGACATATAGGCTTCCCACTCCTTTACAGTATTTACAGAAGCGTTTATATAACAATCAGTCAATCAATGTTATTTATGTATTAATTTTTAACAAATGACGTTGTGGGTTCGATTCCCACTCAGAGGAATGAATTATTTGTATTTCCTCGGTCTAGTGACAAGACAAGGCGCATCGTTGATTTCCGTCGAATTGGGCACGCAATGCCTTGAAAATAGGACAGGGCGTAGGGAACGGAGTGTCTCAACACTAGGTTCTCTCTACTTATTGCTATATGCGTGATATAGCGAGAAGCTAAAACATACAAATGGTTACTAACTTAAAAAGCTGCGATATTCTCTCCGCCCCCGCCGGTGTGTCCAATATCTCTACAATACTTTTCACTCCTCTCTCAATAGATGATAAGCAAGCCTCGTCGCCTTGCTCCCTTATAGCTTTTGCTATCACTTCGACGTACTCTGTAAAATAATGGAAATATAATAAATTAAACGTGGAAATGTATATTGGTAAAAGTGTTAAATAACATTATCATAGTTACTAAGATAATATAAAACAATATCCATCCTTTATAGCTTCACGCTATATCATAAGCAACATAACTTTGAGAAAATTAAACATATTTCTTATAAAGTGATAAAAAAAATAATATTAAAAAAGCGATTAAAAAAATTCTTTGATATTTTATTGGCAAATATTTTTCGGATGAAAACGTGTATTTTTTGTAATAAAGGCATTCCTCGATTACGCCGGCGCTGAAAAATTGAAACTGTAAATAAATTTGGCCACATTCCTCGGGACGTATATGAAATGAAATAAAATAAAACAAAAATCGACGTCCAAAATATTTTTGCTGGAAGTCAAGCGATAAAATCGACGAAATCGACATACAAAAGCATTTATATATTCGTAGATAAATCTATAGAAATATCCATCTTTTTCATACATTTCTTTTAAGCTTCACGGTGTATCCGATATAAAGCAGGGATGACAGCTAGAACTTAGTGTTAAGACACTCCGTCTATTGGCTGTTGAGTAGAAGAACTCACCGCCGCGATTTCTCTTATTACCAGAACGATGAAATGAAAATAATAATAGATTTTCTCGTGTAGAAATTGAATCTACAACCGAATTATAGAAACACGCTGTGCCACGATGCCCGCTTTTTTTAAAACACAAATGTACGTAAAAAACTGAAAAATGTATTTTTTGGTTGAAAATTTTTAGCTAAAAGTGGAATATTTAAAATACAAAGCCGGTTAAGCGATATGACGGAATTTTTTTATCATTCTATGGTATATTCGCATTCGCACTGGGGAAGTGCTCCGGGCTGTTGTCCACCTATTAAAATGTTTATTAAGTTACGCCTGAAACTACTATACTGTAACACGTATTGTGATAACGATTTAATTTTAAGGGACTTTTTTAGCTAACTATGGTAAAATATTTGTAGGGGAAGGTAAAATTAATTATTATATATTAATATTTTAATTTTTTTCGCTCTGGTAACTGGAAAGCGAGGCGAAGAGTTTCGTTATTCACCAAGCAATGTCTTGGACAATAAATCAAAATAACTAGATTTTTTTTTGTAGTTTTAATTTTTATATATTTTTTTAATTAAAATTTATATAATCTTGTCAGCTTCACGCTGTATCCTGCACACAGGAGGGTAGGCTGAGGAAACCTAGTTCTAAAACACTGCGTTCTTCACGCCCTAAGTTTTCATGAACGCCGCGTTTTACCTACCAGAAAGTGGAAATGAAATAAAAAAATTAATGGTGTGGTGTCGTGGGACACCAGGTAGGAACGAAGTTCCTTCGGCTTATGTAGAATCGACACAAATTGCAAAAAATAAACATGGCTACTCACGAGTAAAATGTATCTATAATGTGAGTATTCGCCACGTGCTTGTCCATTAATTCATGAGTATATACTATGCATTGGTGGGGTGGAGTGGTAATAGAAAGAGAAGGGATGAGAGAACGAAAAGAAAGATGGAGAAAGAGAAAGGTATTAGATAGATAGATAGATTGATAAAACTCTTTATTGCATACATAAACAAACACATAACTAAATAGTAAAACAAATGACATAGAGTAGTATGCAAGGGCGACCTTATCACTATTAGTGATCTCTTACAGGTAACCTTAACTAACATAAACTTACGATAGAGCAGGATATAACGGTAGTGCATAAGTAATAAAGAGCGATATGAATACCAATAGATAACATAATAATTTTTGATATACTATACATAGACGATACTTATCTATATATATAAAAGGACTTGTCCTCACTGACTGAGGTAAGACGCACACACAGCCGTAATCGCCGATGGTAGAAACGTGAAATTTGGACAGATGTTTACTTTCGTAATCTGGACATCCACTAAGAAGGGATTTTGGAAAATTTTAACACTAAAGGGGCAAAATAGGGGTAGAAAGTTAATATGGAAAAAAATGAAATCGGCACCAATTCTTATAAAATTTGAAATTTAGACTCTTAAAAGAATTTAATTGAACACATGTTTCATGGTTTATTCGAATTCACCCCTAAATACGTAAGCGAAGCTGCGCGCGTCCGCTAGTATTATATATACAAATTATAATATATACAAAAGGGTACATATAATAATTATACGTGTTAGATAATTAATAAAATACATATTTTATATATATATATATTTATATATATACACACCATATACATATAGATAATAAATACACACATATATATACATACACTATAAAGTTTTTTGTTGTGCCAAATAATAACGCTTAAGGGATTTTTTAAATATACTAATTGATTCTGAATATCGGATATATCGTGGAAGATTATTCCACAAGATAACACTTTTAACAGTGAAAGATTCCATATAACCTACACTGTTGCAGGTAGTCTTTAATTTGTTGTCACTTTTGGAGTGAAGATTGAGCTGAAGCGTGGAATCGGTGCCGCGGAAAGTAAAGCGCTCTTTAAGGTAACGGGGAGTGTTGGGATGGAAAAGGATAGAATAAAGTGTGCATAGGACGTGGAGATGTCGACGATGCCGGACTGTTAGCCATTGAAGCTTATCACGAAAAGCTGATATATGATCGAATTTTTTCAACCCAAATATATATCTGATGCAGAAATTTTGTAGATGCTCAAGCTTATTTAGATGTTTTTGTGAAAGGTCAAGGTAACAAATGTCGGCATAGTCAATAATAGGAAGAAGGAGGGAAGTGGATAATAATATTTTATTTTTTTTGGAAATTTTTCCATCTCTTGAGAGAACCCATCGTCGCAAATATTTTACGACTAACATGTGAAATTTGCGAAGCCCAAGATAAGGTGTTATCCATGATGATACCTACGTTTTTAATGGAATTACTATAGGAAATAGGAGTACCATCATAAGTAACTGCTGGCAAATGTGTAATATTGAATTTAGCAATTTGTTTTTGACTACCAATGATAATATACTGAGATTTACTTGTATTTATATTTAAGCCATGCGTTTTGCTCCATAGAAATATTGTTTGAAGATTACGATTAATCCGTTCAATAGCTTCTGATAAGGTGTCAATAGGTGACGATACATATATTTGCAGATCATCAGCGTATAGATGAAAAGGTACAGTGAGTAAATACACTTCTCGTCTGTGTATGCGACTGTCGCGCCTGCGCACGTCTCATTTAACGGTTTTATTCCACGCATTTTTCTTACGGTTTTACTATCACATTTTGTTCAGTTCGGTCACGCAGCGAAATCCCTATCCCTTTCAAGCCTACCGTAAGGAACTTCGTTCCAAAAGTAAGAACAAATAAGAATAAATGTTATTAATAACTTACCAGGGAAATCTTCTTGAGCATGCAAAGGGCCGCTATCGGAGAAAACTGCACTGATGAGATGAGGGTACGCGAGTCTCATCCACGTCGCCATACTGCCCGCGTAGGAACAACCTACTAGAGCTACGTTACCGCCTCTAAAATAAAAGGTAAAAAAAAACTGCAAATTGCCTTTGATTGTGAGTGATTCCCATTCGAGGTATTTAATTATTTTTATATGTTATCTCTAGTAACAAGACAAAGCGCGGCGTTGAAATCCGCCAATCTACAGACAATTTCTTTAAAATTGGACGGTAAATGAGGAAGGAAGCGTCTTGGCACTAGGTTCCCGCTGCTTACCCTATTTGTGCATATATGGAACACAGTTTAAAGCCAAAAAGTAATGAAGTTAACGAAAATTCCTATTATTAAAAATCTTATTCTTATATCTCTCGACAAATAAACACCTTAACTGAAATGTCCAAGCGTTGCGTTCACCGGACAAACTGACAAACAGACTGACATTTCAACTGACAAGCGGAAACGTACACAAAGTTAGCGCTTTTGTTATTTAAGTTGTGGTTTTCGCAAAAATCAAGGGTAAAATGGTAAAGAAAAGGTGAAATCGCAACATTTATAGTTGGAACGGGACCAAATCTTTAGATCTTTCAAACCTTGCTAAAGTTTACTTTGCAATTTATCTCTTTGGAAAGTATTGTGGGGTGTTTCTGTGGAAATGCACCGATATCGGTTTTTGAGGTAAAAGCGAAAATATAAATACACAATTGATCGATAAATAACAATATAATTTGTGCTTTATTCTGCATGAATTTATAAAGATAGCTCTAGTAGGGTAGGTAGACGGACTAGGTCTGTTAGCACACGCCCTACTTTCTACTCAATTTTCAGAACATTGTATGTTTCTCTTGTGAGAAAATAGGGAGAAAGGAAAAGATCTAGAGATAAAATTAAAGTAACCCATTTCCTTGAGTGGGAATTGAATCTACAACCGTCGCTAGCCCTGAATGTATGAAGATACTACTGAGTAGGTATCTTCGCTATAACATTATTGTTTTATAGGGTAAAAGTTGAAGAGCTTTCTTCTTTATATATACTAGGGAGCAGTGCCTCCGTGGCGCAATGGTTAGCGCGTTCGGCTGTTAACCGAAAGGTTGGTGGTTCGAGCCCACCCGGGGGCGGTTGGCTTTTTCAAACTTTTGCCTATTTTCAGTTCATAATGTAGATAAAATATTCTCTATGGAAATATGAATGAAGCGTGAAGAAAATAAAACAGAATTGCTAAAAATACGTACTTATATCTGCCATTTTCAAAGTCATCGCTTTGGACGTGTTGTATGAACTGCGCGAGGTCTCCCAGCGCCTGGTCCACGTTCAAATACCGAAGGTCTGATGAGTTGGTGTCACTGCGGAATTGTTAATATATTTTATTAATTAAAGCTTTTATTTTTAGAGTAGGTACATCTATCTATACTTAACCCTTAAATGCATGATTTTATTTTTAGACCGAGAAAAAATATATTTTGGAGCCATGAATATGCTGATTTAGGGAAAAATAATAAAAAAAATAGTTTTTTTTATAACGTATAAATTGTACTGAAAAAAAGATGAATTATTACGTAAAATAACTAATTTTGTTTGAACGTACCTTCGAAAACCAAATAATTACACTGCAAAGCAAATACACAATTTTCATCCGCTCCAAAATTACGATCGGCTTTGATTTGTCAAAATCAATTTAAATTTGACAGTCGTGAAGAAAAAAAGTGTGTTGCTACTCGATTAAATATATCACCATGATAGTAATAATCCTGCAACAGCATGCATTGAACTCATACTAATAATTTTATGGTCGTTTGAATGGTATGTTGCAGTTTTACTACTTTATGCATTTAAGGGTTAATATGATAAATATGAAGGGTTTGTTTGGTTCAACTTGATTATCTACGGAACAGTGGCGGACTAACCCCGTCGGAGGCCCGGGGTGGTGTCGTAGAATGAGGCCCCTTGACCCCCCCCCCGTGAATTTTTTTTTTTATATATCAATTTTTTTTTTCATGTACAAATTAGTGTGTATGCTTACCTAGTTTACATCTTGTAATTAATGTTCGAGTTAGACTTGCGTATACATAGAAAATTAAAATACTAAATATGAAAAGTACATGTAGTAGAATTTAGCACAAAAAATCCTCGTGTCCTCGAGATAAAAAGACGACTTGGGATAACAAAAGAAGCTATCATCCGTGTAAATAACGTATGGAAGAAAAGAGGAATTTGTATCAAAACCGAAATAAGAATGTTACGAGCACTGATATTCTCTATTACTACCATTTGATAGATAGGTACAGGTGGAGGCAGATCATCTGCTCTAGATGTAAAACCTGATCATTCTCAAATTCATCGTTCTGAGGGTTCTTTTGGAAGAACGTATTCGCGACGGCCAGATCAGACGCAATATAGGTTCTCAGAATATTACGAAGCACTCCCTCTGTATTACGAAGTCCGTATCTAAAACCCCCGTGAACATGTTCATACGGCTCCGCAGCCTTACTGACGTGACTATTGAAGTCTTCCCCAACAACAAACAACCATTTCGGTAGACGGTATAGCAAGTAGAACCTCTTCATTCTGGTTTCAGAATAACTCTTTTTTGGACACGCTACAGCCGGCCTGCGGCGCATAGGCACTAATTTAGTTTGTAGTTACGCCTTAAATCGGCACCCTTATACGCATCAAGCTATTGCAGCGACCATCAGCTTCAAGAAGCCAGTTCTGAAGCTCTTCAGAAAGAACTACTGCCACACAGTTTGTACCTGAGGGTGACCCGGTGTATATAAGGCGATAACCCTGTCCGTTATTGCGAGGCTTATTGCCCTTCCAGCAAGCTTCCTGGAGGAAAACACACTGGACCTGAAGTCTTATAAGTACATCTGTGAGTTCTCTGCATCGTCCGGTTAGAGAGCCAATATTCCACGTTGCAAAGCGGAGTTTCTGTCTGGGTACTAGCGTTTTAAGCAGTGTTCGTATTTGACACGTTGTTGCGTTACATATTAGCGGCGGATGGCGGTTTTTAAATGGAGCAACTGCCATTTGACTTCCAAAACCACTTTGAAAAATTACGCTATAATTTTACATATATTATTTATGGACTATTTTAAGACCCCTTATAAGCACCCAAACCGATCTGATGGCTCAATCATCCTCCCAGATAGAGATGTACCTTTATTTTGCGCTACTTCTGGAAGGGCCCCACTTTCAGGTTAGTGAGTACGCAAACTTTTATAAAATGACGTCGGTCTGGAGGCCCTAGGAACTTGAAGTAAAAAACTACGAAACTGGAACCACATGCAACCTAAATGGACATTAGAAAGATAAAAGTAATTGTAATTAATATAATGTAAACTACCGGTACAGGCGGCACTAATCCCTGTACTTATTTGTTTATTGGAGGCCCCCTCCAACCTCAAACTTCCTCTTAAGTAGATACTATGCGTCTTTTCAAGGGCTTATTTAGGATTTGATCAAGGGAATTTGCACCATTTGGAGGCCCCCCTGGACCCGAGGCCCGGGGCGGACCGCCCCCGCCGCCCCCCCCTTAGTCCGCCACTGCTACGGAACAATAAGGAAAAATATTTTTGCATTGCTAACCCTTTCATTGAGGAGACTAGAGGCTTTATTTCATCACGTTAATCGCTCAGAGGTGACCTACCGAATTTGAATTCAAATTCACAACTTGAAGAGTTACTGCTTTATACCCGTTTTTACCATATTTAATTTCATATGAAACAAAAAGTATGATATACATTTAAAAATATATATATTTATATATATAAAGGTAGTTAGTTACACAGATAAGACAACTTACTTATACAGGTAAAGTAAGTTTCTTTTTATAATTTAACTTTGTTAAGCAAACGACTGCGTTCGGACAAAAATTTCCATATTAATAAGAAGGATTTGGAAAACTTTCAACATTCAAATCTGCATGAGTCCGCTCTCTTGGTAACAATCCAATTTTTTAAAGTCAGTTAGCTATTAACTATTAAAGCTATCCAGCTGAGAGACTGTGTTTGACTGTAAATGTAATAGCTGTGGGTTCGATTTCTACTCGGGAAAGTGTTTATTTTTTAATTATTTCCTAAAAGGAAAAGGTGAATCAGAAAGGCAAGTTTTTAGCTTCACGCTGTATTCCACACATGACAGACAGAAACCTAGAAATGTAGTGTTAAGTTACTCCGCTCTTCATTAAGACATTTCAGTTTCCCATTTTCTACCGAATTCTGTTGTGTGAAGAAGTGAAGTCAAGTTGTGTGTGGCGGCAACGCTGGTTACCAGAGTCTTTTTAGAGAAGAAGAGACTCAAGAGAAGATTTCTCTGAGTGACACTCGAATCCACAACCATCGCGTTTACTGCCGCACGCTTGTGCCCCTGCGCTACGACGGCCACAGAAAGAAATACAAGATTTCTACACATAATGTTCCGAAATGGGTGAAAAGTGGAGAACAGTGCGTTTGAATACAAATTTTAATAGTAACCATGTATGATGTGACTTATAAACACCTTAAATTATTAAGATAAATATTAAATAAATTTGACATGACATAGATCTATTTATTATAATAGGTACACTTCGTTCTGTCACTTTAAGTTTACATAAATATTTGCTTCTTTTAATAGTATACATACATTATTATTTGAAATTTTATTATTTATTTAAACACTAACTCTGCTGGGTTTCTTCACTAACCTTACAATGTCTCTACTTACAAAATAGAGAACGTAGAAATCTATCATTTGCCTCTAAAAAACAGAGAACGTGCCTTTTTCTAATGATTTGCAGAGTAAGTATTTGTTTGTTTTAAAAACTTTCTGAACCTAGTTTTAAGACATTCCGTTTCCCATGCATTGCTTAACTTCCTAGGGTTATTTAAACTCAATTTTGCAAGTAACGTTATATGTCACGTTTAACAAATATTCATTTCCTTAGAGAATGCAGTTACAAAGCATCGTTCGAGGCTTGTGTCATCTGTTGACCGCGGGTCATTTGGACAATCGGCAATTAACCTGTGACGCGGTAGGGGTGCCACTTGACAGATTTTATTCATATATTCGTATATATTGATTGGTAGCTTCACGTTATATCCTGCACATGGCAGGGTGGCAGAAGTAACCTGGGAACCTAGTGTTGAGACTCTGTTCTCATAAAGACTTACATTCCAGATATTCTGCCGTATCCTGAATGTTTTGCGTGTTGAGTGGAGGGATTCAACTCGGCGTTTTGCTTGCTTTGTCTCTGCTTACCCTCATATATGCAGGTTAGAAATATATAATAAGTTTTATATTTCAGCTTTTAAAATCTATTGTATTTAAATACCACCAATTTTTCATTTTCAAAATGAAATGTGCCATGCTTTTTAAGCCAAATTACCATTTTTAATTATTAAAAAAAAAAACTAATTTCTTCATAACTAACAGCCCTATCATCAATTGTACTTGACGCCCAGACTGCTCACTTCACATCTAGTTAAGAGTAATTGAGATTATGAACGAAATTACTGAACTCGCTACAGATTAGGAAATCCTATATGTACGGAACAACCCACTGAGATGCTGACTTCACAGGGGGTCTATATATGTATAATATATATACTTGTACATATAAAAATATGTTTACGTAGTTTCACGCTGTATTCTATATAGGAGGGTAGGCAGAGGGAATCTAGTGTTAAGACACTCCGTTTCACATTTTTCGCCAATTTTCGAGATTTTGCGTGTTGAGTGACGGAACTCAACGCCGCAATTTGCCTTATGAGAGCGAGGGATCGTAAATATATTTATAAGAGAAGATCATTATTATTATGATATTTTTTTTCAAACTAGAATATATTAGGTACATATAAAATTTAAATTTGTTACAAATATTTTCTTAACTCTACGGTCTTACTAAAGTTAAACGTTTTTTTTAATTAACCCATTATTTCGTAGTATATAATTTTTTTACATATTTGAATTCTTTTTTATACGATCATCGTATTACCTATATTATTGCTTTGTTATCATACTTTCGCATCACTTTTAATATGAAGGAATATTAGAATACTTTATCAGATATATTTTTGTAGATTTTTAAACTTCGTTACAACACAGAGTTTGTCAGAGATTTTTAACAAATAATCAATAATCAGCTATACGCTCGTACTCGGCAGAGGGAACCCAGTGTTAAGATGCTTCGTTCCCCACTTTCTGCCGAATTCTGGAGGCAATGCATACGCCACGACAGCCTAAAATGGATTTAATATCAGTAAATACTTCTTTACTTGAAATGCCAAGAGAAATTATATTTAAAAATAAAAATGTAAAAAGAGCCAAGTTCAACAGCACCGTCATATCTTCACAAAACAAACGATAAGTCAATACTCTATCTAGCATAAACATAGTCGGGGGGTCGGAGGTGCCAATGCATTAGTCCCCGTCACATCATTAACAGTAATGGTCGCTATAATGGCTGCTGGCGCTAGGCCAACGTCAAGTGACGTCATATCGGGAAATACTGTTGCCAATTTTGTATTGGTTTTAGTTAATGTTGCTTTGAAAGGTGAAATATGGTATTGATAAGCATATGTTAGGTATTTTTGAGTTTATTGGTTGGAAATGTATAGAAATTTTGGGATATTGGAAGTCGAAGTTCTTCAACAGTTATTTTTAATAAATTGCGTACCTATTGAGTGGTGGAACTCAACGCTGTGCTTTGTCTCGATACCAGAGCGAGGAAAATAGTTTGTCTCGTCTTCGTTCACATTTAATTACGAAGATGAAGCCGTAAGCAAAAGTTAGTGTATGTGTGTAAAGACTAGCTTTTCCCTGCCGACTGACCCGCTTGGCCAAATAGAACTAGCTGAGAGTTATGGATGACACATGACACAATCATGCCCCAGGTAATACTGACCGCAGGTACAGTGGGTTTTATCGAAACCTTAACCAAATATAGTATAGCCCGTAGCCTTCTTCGTATAAATGGGCTATTCGATATATAATTTAACACAAACATATTTTTCAATTCGAACCATTAGTTCCTGAGATTAGCGCGTTCAACCAAACAAACTCTTCAGCTTCATAATATTGGTATACCTATATATACAAATTTCACATTATTCTACTAACTTTGAACTGCATTTGTCGGTTAATTTTGAATACAATCACTATAACAACGTACACTGGTCTCTAACAAGTAGATAGTGCGGACGCAACCTCGCAAGCTTCTCGTAATTACACAAATACTGGAGATTATTGGGTTGTGTCACACCGTTGTGCCTCGTTGTGTATCTTTTATATCGATGTTTGTAGGTGTAGGTGGTTGTGAGTTCAGTTCTTGTTTGAGGCAGATTTTGAATTTTTTTCATTAATATTTATTGAAAAAAAGAATTATTTCAAGGAGAATAATAAAAGTTTAAACCAACGAAAGTGTAAAATGAGTGTGTGGTAAATGACTTATTAAATGTCAGATAGTTTAAATGTATTTTTACGCTGAGTGGGAATCGAACCCGTAACTATTGTGTTCCATTTCATTACAATAACAGTTTATCTAATTAAATTATTCATTTCATTGCTACAGACGCTTCCTATTTCAAATCCTATGAGTGTTTCGTGAGACGAAACATCCCACGAGGTAGATTGTTCTCATGGTATCCTTATGGGAATATATTTTATGTTATGACGCCAAGAGACTAAATTATTATTTTATATTATACAATGGTTTTTATTCTTTGTCTTGATATATTTAACAAGTGACACCAGTGGCTCAGTTAGTAGGACATGGGAACTTAAGAGTTGGGTGTGCATTAAAAGTTTCCAAGTAAAATAAATTTTAAAATAAAGATGTCTCTTCTCTCTCTCACGACTCTCGCTTAATATATATTTAATGTTACTAAACATAATGACGGTGTAAAAGATGACAACACACTCTCTTGTTAGTGATACTCTCGGTGTCGATATCAACTGTTTTCAGCAATTACTACTGAAACAACGGCAAGACTAATTTCGTAATTTACTGCAAAATTATTATAATTCTTCGTTTTCTAAGCGATTCATAAATTTTGCTATAGAGTGTAACTCTATTAAACTAGGAAAGCTTAACATTCGACTTCCCAGCAAAAAAGTTAACATATAAGAAAACATAGTAAAAATCATAAAATTTTCATGATTCTGCTAGTACTCATTTTTGCACATTAGTCTTGCTAATACTCTACTTCTGATACATTTCTACCCTATTGCCGTATTCTCTTTTAACAAGCTCGAGCTTCACGATTGGTCCTTAAATATACAAAATAATCGAACCCAGAACCTCCAGCTTTAGTATAGAAGCATAGGTAAGCGTAGATAAGTACTTGTGATCGTAATAGTTCCAAATGGTTATGCATTATAAAGTTTTGATAGTATCATATTATATGCGAAGCGCCCGAGTTCGCGGGAGTTGGAAAACTATATTTATTACTATAATTACTGCGTCATATATGTATAAGTGCCCGTCAACTTTGACGGAATAATACGTTTAAAAGCTGACAAAACTTGGATAATGGCTTATTTTCTATGAAAATTAAAATATAATTTTAATTCTATAAAGAATATGTATAGAATTTTAATTCTATGAAGCTGGTTGCTTGAAGATACAAATATTAAACCTATAACTGATATCCGAGCCGGTTGGTAGCTACCTGTACGACTGACGATACTGACATTTCTATATAACTGGACCATTCAAAAGAGCTTGTGATGGCCAAAACTATTTTAATTTAAATATTACGATTTAACTCTTGCATTTAATTTTGTTCGTATTCAACTGTGCTCAAATAATTCTAGCCCAAAAATCCAATAATTAAAGTTCAAGCTAACATTTCTAAGTTCAACTTCATTAAGAAGAGTTTATTAAAAAAATATTTATTTAAAAGTTAAAGTAATTAAGTTTGTTCGTGAGGAGTGGGGCCTGAAGGTCGTGTTGCTACACGAACTTAATTCACCTCTATTTGTTATTACAATTTATACCTTTGTATAAGGATACTAGTAGTTTATCCAGCCTTTGTTTGATAGAAAAATTATGATTTTTTTAGTCAGAAAAATGCTTATAAGAATTAAATGCTTATATGCATATTAATTTGTTACCAATAGTGATATATGGGATATTTTTTTTTACTTTCCCGCTGTATCACAGATAATAGGGTAGGCACCTGGGGATCTAGTGTTAAATCACTCCGTTTCCATTAAGAGTTAAATTCACCACTTTCCGCTAAATACTCGAGGTATAGCGTATTGAATGGCGGAGTTCAACACCGCACTTTTGGTTTAACCTATCACGTTTTTCAATTTAAATAATGTTTTATTTAATCATTTTCTGATAATACCAAATTACAGGGTTCCACAAAACACAGTGTTTAAACAGTATTTTCTCTATGCCTATTCCACATAAAATAAAATTTAACTAAAAATAGAGAAAAAAAATCTTACTTAGTCGGTCTACTCAGTCCATAATATCTGTGTTCGGTATAGAACAGGCCCGCTCCCGCCCTCTGCGCCAGTTCGTACGCGAGACCTTGTGTCGTCCATCCAGGCGATATAGACCATTCTCCACCAACGAAAATTACTATGTGAGGTGAAGCTGTGAATTCATTGTTGAAATAATATCTCTGGAATATAAAGAATAATATGGTTACTAACGTCGTAGTTGCGATGGATATGGGTTCGATTCCCGCTATACACAATATTTTTAATTCCTCGGTTTATTGATGAGGTAAAGCGGCGTTAAGTTTCACAACTCAACAGGTAAAGCCTCAAGAATTCATCGGAAACTGGGGAAAGTAGGGTCTTAATAGAAAACGGAGTGTCTTAACACTATGTTCCCATGTTTAGTTCCACCATTTAATGTATGGGCAAAGTTTTAAAAAGTAATTAATAAATTTGTTAAGATAAACAATATGTAACATATAACTACAGTATAATATCTATAGCTTTGGAATTATTTTTTCATTTCGTGGAGGTGTACTTTAGTTAATTCAACACAAATTTTGGACTAAAAAAGTCACTATCGAACACTAATATTATGTGTATTATTTTAGTAATTTTACCCAGTGACACATCACTTCTTAGCTTCCCGCTTATATAAAGATGCGTGATCAGCTTTAGTGTAGTCTAATACCGCCATTGTGGCGTCTTAAAGTAATTAAAATCGCGTGCTATTGATTATTAGTGTAGTATTAATTAACTTATAATTGATAATATTAGTAATTTTTATATACGTATTCTGTATAGTCACGTTTTATCTAAATAGCTTAAAAATTGTAGGTATAACATATTTGCAACCATATTTGGAAAAAATGGTCTTTAGTAGTATGTACTCACATCCAAAAAATTAAGTAAAAGTAAAGCAATTAATAAAGCTAAATTTATTATTGCGGATGGCGAGAATTGGGGAAGGCCTATGTCCAGCAGTGGACAAAAGAAAAAATGGCTGTTGATGATGATGATGATGATGAAATATATTATTATTAATGAATATCATACCATTTTAAAAGTTTCAGTGTTAGATGCGTCAAACTGATTCAGTCTTACATCGAGCCATCCTTCTCTCGGTGTGTTTCGATTCGTTACTTCCGGTGGTGGTGGCTCTATCATACGTAGAGCTAGTACTGGAGTTACTAAAATGAGGAGACGCCCTGGAAAATTAAATTATTTATTGTTTAAAGTTTCATTTCGATTTTCGTGTTTCGTCTATCAGAGCGCAGACATGAACATAAATTAAATGCAATTGACCCACAGATTATTGGTGGGTATCGAACCCATCCATTCAGGAGAACGGGGCGTTGAGTTCAGCTGGGCAATTCGCAACGCCCACTGCCTATCCAGCTAAATGTGGAAAGTGAGGTTGAAAGTCAAAAATCTAAGTAAAACGATAAAATAAGCGTCAAGTATAAAAATTACCATACTTCTTCTAATTTAAATTATATACCTTTTTTACGAAATATGACTAAAAATACTTCTAAAATACCTTAAAAATATATGTTTTACACATATATATTATCCTTCAAGTTATGAAACTATTGCTATAATCAATAAATAACATTTGCATTTCTCTTACACACTGTAGAAGCGTGTCAGTTCCCACGAGAGCACTGACACCGCTGTATAAGGACTACAATATATCGAATGTTGGATAAAACTATATAATAATGTGTAAGTGGATGTATGTGACGGTTGCGGGTTCGATTTCCACTTGGTAAACCCTGGTAATAAGTCACAGCGCGGCGCTTATTCCACCATTTAACCCGCAATGTCTCGAAAATTTAGTAGAATGGGAGAAATGGAATGTCCTCACACTTGGTTCCATCTGCTCTTTTACTCCACGCTTATAAAAAACTTATAAAAAAAACGAAACCAATTGTACAATGTGCTATGTGATTAACTTATTTAAAAAATGTGCATTTTTTGTAAAATGACATGAGAATATGTTAAAAATAAACTTATAGTGGAATAGTAATTTGGTATATCAGATAATTTTAAAGAAAATATAGTATATAGTACAAGTCTAGTATATACAAATTCTCCAAGAAAAATTGATGATCTTTTCGTCGTCAAATAAATTTGACATGAGGGGTCAAATTACTACAATTAGTATTACTGAACTGCTCCATTATAGTCCAACATTAAAAAATACTACTATATTATGAAAAAAATGGAAATCTTTCACTGATTTGGAATTTGAACCCACAAACATTTCGTTCATTGCAACTTTTCTCAACACCAAAAAAAGACTAGACATCTAGTATTTTTCAATTATAACTTTAGATCCTGTCATACTCACACATTGTTTAAGAAATCCACCACTTACTACTGTATCAAAATTTGTACTATCTGCTATTATTGAATCGTGAAAACTAATTATCCTTTATATCTTTTTATCTAAAAACGTTTAAAGTAAAGGGGTATAGGTCTTTTTCTTTATTTATTAAGTAAAACTGTAAATATTATATTTTTTTATCTTTGGAACAGAGTATTATGGGAGAGTATTATGGGACTACTTCAATGTTGGTTGTGGTCTAATTCCAGATATTAAGGAAGTGCCTCCGTGGCGCAATGGTTAGCGCGTTCGGCTGTTAACCGAAAGGTTGGTGGTTCGAGCCCACCCGGGGGCGGAATCTCTTTTTGTTCATTCCCTGTTTTTATTTCCTGTATGCTTTAAGAGCAAATTACTACTCGTATATTTTAAAATGATTTTCTTTTAAGCAAAATAGCATAGCTTTTAGAATATTTAAATAATAATTTGTATAAATTTTACTTAATAAAAAAAGATAATTGAGACTTATGCCATTTTTAAATCCCACAAATAGGTTACAATATAAAATTTATAAATGAGAGATAAGTATAATTTATTCGATAATCTTTATCACAATGTGATAAGAATAATATATTATAGTAATTATCAAAATATTTATTTTGTCGGAGTGATAAGCGTTTGTTCTACATAATTATAATAGTTTTAAAATATATGAAAATTAAAATGCTTTACATTTTGCTTAGGTACAGCAGGCTGAGAGAACTCAGTTCTCCACCCTTTGCCCTATTCCGTTTCCCACATTTCGCCGATTTCTCTAGGCTTTGCGAGTTGAGAGGCAGATCTCAACGCCGCGCTTTGCCTCGTTACTAGGGTGAGGAAATTTAAATATTAAATATTTCATTTGCTCAAATGGGAATCGAAACCATAGCCTGTCGCCACGCCTTTTGCTCCTACACCATAAGGCGATTTATTCAGGCTTGCTTTAAAAGAAAAGACACTAGTTTCAGTACAGTCAGAAGTACAAAAATATTTTAATCCACGCGGTAAGCATAAATATTTTTTTCCTTTAATGTCATAATTAAAGAAAAATATCAAACTTCAACTATATTATCTTAAATTAAGATTACGTTAATTTTAAATATGAAAAAATACAATAATAAACATTAGCATTTATTCCAAATTCTCCTAAATTTCTGTCAAAACCACCCATTGTGATTGCGCAGCGAGGACAGCGTACGTACAATAAATCATCATAAATCCTCCAGATTAGAACCCCGTCCTCCCGACTGTGGGGTTTAGATTACAGTGTTTTTAATTGAGTTAAGTGCTTCCTATACTTAAGCTATGTATATTGCTAGTCAATTCATTTGATTGTTTTACTTATAATGAGTTTCTGTAGAGCTAAAGCTATGAAAATAGACGTATAAACACATAGCACTAACCGTTTACAGCGTTGAAGGGTAAACGAGGTGATTTAAGGTTCGATCCTATAGAATTATAATCATTTCGTACTACTTACTATTTACTTACTTTTAGAATTTTAATATACAAATATTATTAAAAGTCAAAATCCATATTTAAAAACAGTTATTTACTTGTAATACGTCCAAACATTTACATGTGAAATTTCAAATCAAAATTAGCCTCCCACTTCTTGCTTAAATAAAAAGATTATTCAAATTGCTAAATTTAAACTGTATGTATATACTGTTATACATATCTATAAATTCGAGGACATGTCTTAAGATTCCGTAGTACCGTTAAAATATAATGAGACACTCGGCTGCTATCCGGAATTATATATGTATGTCTACAATGTATGTTATATATAATTATAAGCTCTTTGTTTTGCTTTTCTCACGCTCTAACCGTGTGTCATTGTATGATTGGACAGAATTACTTTAATATTCTTATGTAGGTACGTAAATCTAAATGTTTAAAATTTTGCTTAATTTAAGGAGATAAATTATGGAGAACGAAGAACAAAAGCGAGAATGAAGAGGAATGGTTAAAAAAGATGAATAAGGTAAGATTTAGTAAAAGAGCCAGGAGGAACCTTTACGAAAACAGTATCGATGATACTGGAGGCAGTTTACGTAAAATATTTTAGGAGGGATGATAGTGGACCAAGTGAAAGAGGTATGCAGAGTGTAGCTTTCAGTGCTTTTTTCTCCATGACCATTGCAATAGAGATGAAGTTAAAATAAAATATAATAATTCTTACTCGGGGGAGGAGATTGAACCCAGGTGTCATGCTTACAGTAACTATTAACGTAATATATAACATGCGAACTAGTAGTTCCTGAGTCTAGCGCGATCAAGTAAATAAACTCTTGGACTTTAAAATAATAATAGATAATATTTTCCACATGTTTAAGAATTTTACGCATTAAAACCATTTAAAGTATCAAAGCATAATATTAGTAAAAATATAAACAAATCATCAATCACAGTACGGTTTTCTAAGCCATTTAATACCGGAAGTAGCTTCACGTACATACATACATACATATTAGCTCGTCCGTGAAACGTGTATATAATGTACATATATATGGTAAAAGTAGGTACAGTAACAAAGTTTCCCTTTAGTGAATCACTCCATAGTATTAATCATTACGTTGATATTTCGACCACGAGCGTTTTCAATTGTTGCCTTGATATAGTGTGCCTGGAAATATTTTTGTCTATGTTTTTTTTTATTATTTTAGTGTTTTTTCACTTCATTATAGTGTTCTGTACCTAAAAAAGGTAAAATGGAACCCTTATAGGATTACTGTATTGTCCGTCTGTTAAGACTACATCTTGAGATCTCGCGGGGGTTAAAAATAATATGCAATATTAAGGTTTTGGAATCGATATTTTCCAGATATTGCATATTGAATAAAATAAGGTAATATGGTTCTTTGATTAATAGAAAATGAATATAAACATTTTTCTGAGCGAGATTTTAGTTGTACCAGTTTTGTTTTATTTTGCAACGTTTTTTTATTTTTTTTATCTTGGTAATACTTATATTAATTTTACTTAATACACAGAATTTGTGGAAACAATCAGAATTCATATTGAAATAATTCACTTAACAAGTTGGACCTGTTTGTATATACTTATACAAACGCCTTCTCTAAAAATATTCTATAAATTAAGTATAAAGTTCTACGTAAATGTGACGTAACAGAAACTTTAATTAAATTAATCCAATCACATACATATTTGTATTAGTCATACAAATAATTCGTCATGGTCTTTATATAGGATAATGTACCATAAAATTTCTATGGCACTTCCATTTTTTCTGCATCGTTCGTGACTCATTCCATGTTATATGAACAATAAAAGTAAGAGGCTCGATAACGTTACATTCGACGACAGGTGTTCAATTGATAGTTATTAATATTAATAACATTAAAGTTTTTGTTATTACATTGTCTGTTAAGTTTCCGTTATGAAGCAAGAGAGGGAAGAGAGATAAGGGGAGACTTCGGTTGACCTTCCAAACACAGTATCGATGATACCGAAGGAAGGTCACGTAAGCAGCATGAGGATCCCCGGAGGGCATGTAGAGCGGGTTGATGACAGTGGATGAGGCGAAAGTTTATTTCAGTATTATAAGTCTCCCATATATAGCAGGGTAAGTAGAGAAAACCAATGGTGAAATGTTAAGGACAAAGTCTCCGCTTTCTCTCTCGCTCTCCGCATGTTAGGTAGCGGAATTGAAGGCCTTATTCAGTCTGCCCTCTAACAGCCCTCTGATGGGAGAGTTTACATACTCCTGTACCACTGCAGTGTGTGTATTTTTTTGTATTATTATTATATTATACTAAAATAGAGATTTTTTGTTGTTATATAAATTAACATTCTATTGTCATGAAAATAATGGGAACATCATTAGCTTTAATCTTTTTAATTTAAATTTCAAATACAAAAAGTAATAGTCTAAGTCGTTGACACTATTAAACTATTCTAATATTTTCAGTTCAAGGTGTTCTTTGCCAATATACACTATGTATAAGATATTTAATTGACGTTACCGTGGTTTAATGGTGGTAGAGTTGTAGATTCAATTCTCAATCGGCCTTTTGCTTGTGTTGCAATCTGATATCCATACCTATATTATAAATTCGATAGTAACTCTGTCTGTCTGTCTGTCTTTTACGCAATCAGGCCCAAACCGCTAATTCAATTGTGATAAAATACTCATATAGAGACACATGAGGGTACCGGGATGAACATAGGCTACTTTTTTTTCTCATATTTGTTATATTTTCTATATATATCAATATATTAAAATACTTCTTAATTTGACATGCAATTTATTCCGCCATGCTTATAACAACCGCTGCTAAGCAACGATTTGCAAAGCTTGCTTAACGCATCTCTCTATTGAAAACTTAAAATAATTTCATAAATATATTTAATAAATATTCGTATAGTTCAAGCGGGCGTAGCCGCGTTCGGGTCCACTAGTAAATAAGAATGTAGCACAGTAAGCAAAGAAGAATTACTTTTAATACATTTTATTCTTCATTCTCGTTGTTTTATTATCATTCTTCTCAAAAAAATTCAATGTCTTTACGGTATATTAATATTTATATGATTTCTCATTATCATTTTCCTTAGAATTTACATTAAAAAAAATATACAATTACATTATTATTTTATAGGATGAGTTACATAGAGTAATGACGCACTTATACCTTTGATATAATATCTGTACCGCTATAGCCAACTTACATAAGTAGTATGACAAAACTGTTGCAAGAGGTGCTAATACACACTGTATATTCTTAATATTGCAGCTTAGTCTTGGCGCGGCGTTAAGTTTAGTAACTCAACATGCAATGTTTTGAAAATTGGAAGGTGCGTGGGGAACAGAGTTCCTATCCTGTTAACAAAAGGTTCCCTCGTTCGTACTCGTCTTCGTTGTATTATAATTTTAAAAGAAAAGATACACATTATATGAATAAGGAACAAACCTATAAACACTGACTGAGAAGTCAGTCTTAAAACGTTAAGGTACTTATAAAGAAAAACAAGATGTTTACTCTAAGCATCTATACTTCAAGATTCATAGAAGTCGTGACTCAAACTTCCCACGTTATTATAATGAGTCATTGCGATTTTTTCTAACGAGTCAATGTAAGTTACTTTAAAGATTGTATTGTACCTATAAAAAGGTTCAATCCCCGCTATTGTATTTTTTTATATATTTCTAAATATGTTATTTTTCTGAATGTGTTCTTATCCACAAAAACAGAAACATAAAAAAATATATTTTTTGTTAATTTTTGTTTCTTTTGTACTTTACTCACTACGAGAGTGATGATGGATAGAATTTTTGAGATTTTTGTCTTGCCGCCTTTTGTCTTGTTGCCAAATTATTAAATATTTCTTTCCCTGAAGTGAAAATCGATCCCGCAACCACCGCGTTTACGACGTGTGTATGTGTGCTGCTACGACGGACATAGTGTTTTAAAAAGGTAAATGAAAACTTAGAGGTATATCAGTGCCGATGACACCTGCTGACCGCTTGAAAAGGAAAAAAATACTTAATTTCCGTCGTTTGTTAAGTTTTTATGTGCGTCAACTCCTATTGTTATCTTCCAGCTATTTTATATTGTTTTATAATAAGTACCTAGTATTATTTATTAGAGGCAAGTAAAGAAACATGGAGTATACATGTGCTGACTTCTGATAAGTTTAGTGTAATTTATAGGACGTGGGATGGAGTCCTTCATCAAGCCAAAATTTTAACCAGATTTTTCAGTTCAGTCGTGGGGCAGGGGCACACGCGTGCGACTGTGAACTCGACAGATTGTAGGTTTGATTCACATTCGAGAAAATGAAATATTTAATACTTTAATTTCCTTCTCTTGTCAAAACTAAATTTCGAACAGAATGACTCCAGAATTTAGGGGAAAGTGGGAACGGAAATGTTTTAATGGGAATGGAAAGTCCTAACACTAGGTTCTCAGGTTCCCGGGTTCCCTCTCCTTATATAACAGATTTGTGGGATAAAGTCTAAAAAGATTTGTTAAGATCTTTTTTATCTTCGCGGTTTTAATATTATTCTCTAATTTTACGTTTTAGCCTGTATATAGAAGGGTAATCAGAGAGAGCTCATAGAAACTCCGTTCTCACTTGCCACCTGAATTCGAAACATTTCATGACGGGAGTCAATGTCGCGCTTACATCTTTCATCATCTGCCAAAGCGGGGAAATATCTATTCTTGACTGAATGAGAATGAAATCTACAACCATCGCGTATATAGTCGGTTTAAGTTATTCCACTAAATCAAAATAGTCTAATCTAATTGCACTGACATAAAATATTTTTTATATAATATTTTAATGTAGAACAAACTAAAAATGTATAATTCATATAAAAGTTATATGAAATTTTGTATAATAAAAGTTGGAATTACGACGACACCGTTCACCATTGCGCCCGAAGTTGCGATTTAGTTATATTAGTTAGGTAATAGACTTACTTTGTCTTGCGACAGGAAAAAAAAGTTTTAATTTCATTCCGTGGATAATGGGTAATGGGTTTCAGTGGGGTTTTCTTGACTTAGTTTAGTAGTTTTATGCAAATGTACGGATTTATTACATTTTTATACAATTTGTGGACTGAGCGAATAGAATATATCTAAAAAATATTTAAAATATTAAAATATATTTTTTTTTAATTATTTAAAGAAAATATTTAATTTTATTTCGAAACTCTATCGTTAAGTGAGAAGACATAGAAAGTTAACATTTGACAGGTTAAAGAAAGTATTTCTCAAAATTTCTATGGGAACGGGAAGAAATGGGATTATTTATTTTGCGTTTTATAGTCCTCGAGAAAAAGGTTACAAACGACGAGTAGGTTGATCATATATAAAAATATGTTTAAAAGAAACGAAAACCCCGACTGAAAAAACTAAAAAGAAAATAAATAAGCCCAATAGCTTATTAGGACCTATCGATATAGATATATATATAGATATATTTTAAAAAGAAAAAAATATTTTAAGCACTATAATATTGGGTAGGAATCATCAACCGCAAATTGACAAATATCAGCGTTCTACGCCGCGTAGCTCCGGCTATGCGTTGTCTGTCGGTCTCTCAGTAACGGAAGAGTTTATATATATGATAAGCAAGTGCCTCCGTGGCGCAATGGTTAGCGCGTTCGGCTGTTAACCGAAAGGTTGGTGGTTCGAGCCCACCCGGGGGCGGGACATTTTTGGCAAAAGGTAAAATAAATGTTTAAATAATATAGTATACTAAAACTATTTTTTTTGTAATTGTCTTTGTTTTGTTTACTTTTAAAAATTTGGAATAAGATGGTGATCGTTTGTATTCCCACTTTGAAAGAAGAAAAACCACTTATGGTTTTTTACACAGTTTTTCTTTTTCATAAAATATGTAATACAAAATCTCCATGGGTTTTTTTTAATATAATATCGTGTCGTCGAGTGGTATGGCTTATAGCCAGCAAAGTGTATTAAAGTTATTAATGGAAGAACGATGCAGGTGCGTGTTTCGACGCCATAATATGATTTTTTTTTTTTAATTTTAGCTTTAAATATTTGAGGCCGTCGTGGCTTAGTGGTTCTGACTGTAGCGTTAGTTGTTATTTCGATTCCCT
The DNA here is from genome assembly GCA_000313835.2 of Heliconius melpomene melpomene. Classification (NCBI taxonomy): domain Eukaryota; kingdom Metazoa; phylum Arthropoda; class Insecta; order Lepidoptera; family Nymphalidae; genus Heliconius; species Heliconius melpomene. The sequence goes on from HE671891.1 coordinate 180,102, forward strand.
GTCGACCGAAAATGTCTCGAAAATGGGTATTGGAATGTCTTTACACTGGGTTCCCTCTGCCTACTTTAAAATATTGGGGATACAATGTGAAGCTAAAAATAAGCTATTTTCTTTTTTAACTTGTCACCAAGCGAGGAAATGAATTTAATTCACTTTCACGAAAGGGAATGAAAGTTGTGCAAGGTAAAGTAGTAGTAAGTTGTACAAAAACCTTTAAGAGGACCTTGTTATTATTAATCACTCTGTTCAGTTGTGTTAGCACTGTATATTTTTCTTATATATTTATTGAGAAAGTTAATATAACTTACTGATTTTAAATTTAAATCTTCTACTGAATTTATCGCATATATTTTAGTATTAATTATTACATGTTCAAATTTCACATCAAAATTATAAGACAATTATTAAACATAAATTGTCCTTTCTTAAAATAATTTTACGTATAAATTTGATGACACTGCTCTAGCTACTCAAATAATCATTTGATAACTTCCTGTTAACTCAGTGGTAATGAGGTCACGGTTAAGACGTCATCTTTATCTTAGTTGAATGGAAGGGCGTCATGAACCAGTTACATTAAAATAAACTTAAAAATCAATGGCGGCGTTCAGTTCCGCCACTTAACACAATACTCCTAGAATTCAGCGGAAAGTGGAAAACGGAATGAAGACTGCTTCATGGGAACGGAGTGTCTTAACTCCTGTCTACCCTCCTAGCAAGAAAGAAATTAGTCCGCAAAGAGCGATGGATGATGTGGTTCTTATTGTTGTATGGGAGTTTTCTATGGGATATTTTTTTGGTCAAATAAATAGTAATAAAATACAATACAGACTTCAATACGTATATTATTTACAGTGTTGTATAATGTTGACATTATTATAAGATTACAATTGATTACATTATCTCTGCTGGACATTTTAAATATTGTAAAAAAAATATTATAAGATTTAAATTTTCATTTATTTAAAAATCGGTAAATTTCAATATACATATTGTTCGATTAGTAAAAAAGATAAAGCTCGCGTGTTGCCCCTCAGGGCTAACCCTCCCCTACGCATTAATTATATAAATGCACAGTAACTAACGAACGCACGGTAGTTTAATATATTAAAAAACTACCTAGGTCTCGTCGAAATTTGAAAAATATATTTTTTGTTGATAAATTTTGTATTTTAATTGTATAAAATCTGTGAATTTTTGAAATACATATAATATTGTGAGAAAGTAAGCCAAGTACGCTAATAAACGTTTTTTTTTAAATGTCATGCTGTATCTCGCATATTGCAGGATAGATAGAGAGAACTTAGTGTTGTGACTCTATATTCTCTACGCACCGCCGCTGAGTTATGGAACTCAATTAAAAATAAATGAAATATTATAATTTTCCCGAGTGGATATCGAATTCATAATCATCGCGGATACATTGGCGATGTATATATTTTAACAACCAAATTCTGTTAGATGCATTTTAACTGACATAGTATCTATACTAATATTATGAAGAGCTTTTGGTTTGTATGGCTTAACATGCTTAAATCTCAGGAACTATTAGTTTGTATAGATTTTTTTGTGTTGGATATTTTGTGGATCAAAGAAGGTTACATTACGTTAATTATTTTCATGTAAAACAATGAACCTGCGGTCGATGTTACCTCGGGCACTTAGAACGTGCGATGTTAGATAAATGTTAACTGTCACAGTATTTTAAATAATTATAGTTTTTTTCTCGATTCCCAAAAAAAAAAACATTTAAAACAAAGGAAAATTAAAATAAATTTATATTCATTATTTTACATGCATTACATCTTCCTATATTACCAATCTTCCTATATTCTACAAGGTTTGAATAAATGAGCAAAAAATACACATTTTTTAAAAACATATATGACTCATACAACCAAAAGGGAATAAGGAACCATTCACAACTAAGGTCTAATACATTCTTGTCGTGTCATACAATTGTTTTCTATATGGTCTAACAATGCTATTCAATTGATATAAAGGAATATTATGGATTTATATATGTATATAGGTACTGATTAAGAAAGGAAGTTAGAATTGCAAGCTGCCTGTGCATTGTCTAGATATTTTTAACCTATTTAGTGTTGAAACACTAAATAGGTTAAAAATATCTGGAGAGATATTGGCGGAACTTAACGTGGCGCTATTGTCTGCCAGAGCAAGATAATAATAAATTTCTCCCGAGTTTCAGATAATTCAATTTTTTTAATGTTAAGTTAATAGCACTAAGTTTTCCAAAATAACTGATTTTGAATTTAAAAAAACAAAAAAATAAAAATGTCCTAAAATTATATTAAAATAAAAAAAATACCTTAGAATTAATTTAAAATATCTACTGATCAATCAAACTCAAATCTACTACTTTACAATTTTATTAGTACCCACTTTTAAAGTTAAAAATAAAATTTTAAAAAACAAAAAACAATTCTAAATCCGGAAACAAAATCAATTGAGAATAACTATATAAATACAGTATAAATACATCGAGAACTAAATGAAAATCAACTCGCAAGTAACAGTTGTAATGTAGATAGCCTTGAAATTGATTGAACGACGATCATCCACTTACTAACAAGGTTCCGATGTCCTTTGTGTTTATAACTATTTACTGTTATTTACGAAAGGAGTTCAACTCAATGGTAGTTCAAAGTGGATTTCAGTTCTGAGGCATGACGAAGCGCGGCGTTCAGTTTCGTATAATGTCTCGAATTGAGGCGGAAGGTGGGGAACCAAATGTTTCTTTACCTAGGCTCTGTCTGTTTATAGTACAAAATTCGGCTTAAAAAAATATTAGCACGTTTCACGCTTGTTTCCCGCTTATAATAGCCATTACTTCCTAATTTTCGAGATAATGCGAATTGAGTGGCGTAACTCAACGCCGTGCTCTCTTGTTACCTGAGCGAAGAAATGAAAATAATTAATTCTTACGAGTTCGAACTCGCAAGCGTCACCCTCAATGTTAGAAGCTCTACCGATGAGCTACGAGGGAAATTTGTAATTCCACATTGACAGATCATTCAACTAGATACTTATTATATGAATCATATACAAAGATCTATCTTAAATTATACGGAAATATATGACTATATTAATTAAAGATACCAAAAGCGTTCTCAGTATAACACACTTTATACCATGAATTCTAGTGATTCATAGTAGTACGTTAAAAATTTACTAGGAAATGATTTTAGACTTAACATAAAGGAAATAAGGTGTATTTTGATATGACTTTATTAGTAAAACGAGTTATGAATGAATATTGTAGTGGAATATTTAGTAGTAATTTGTAGTAAACAAAATATTATGTCATAGTAAGGAAGTTTTAAGGTAAGTAGATTATATAGCCTCTTGCAAAAGAGGGTCAGTTTCTGGATATATATATGATATATGTATATGTTCTAACTAAATATATATATTTTTAGCTTGTGCGTAGAGACACAGGTTTTTAACGAGAAATTAGTGTCGAGACACTGCGTTCGAGACGTTGCGTCTTAAATGCGGAACTCATTCCCTCGTTCCTTGTCTTACCAGAGAGGAAGATAAATTTAAATAAATATTTCATTTCTTCGAGTAGGAATTGAACCGATAACCAGTCGATTTTCAGTCACACTTTGTGCCACTGCGCCATCACTGGTATTAATGCTAGAAATAAGATATACAATAATGACAAAATAATCTAAATAGTTTTCAAATGAGTTTTCAATGTATGTCTATTTTGTATGAGATCATCTGATGAATATATTAAATATTTTTTTAACATTTTGTCGTATATTTAACACGTGTGATGAAGCGTTAATACCAAATATGGACTTCTAATGACAGTGATTTTAAATATGTTACCATCTTAAATAACTTTTAACAAAGTGGTTCTATAAAGGTTCCGTCGTTCCTTTGCAGGTACGGGACTCTAAAAAAAGAATAAAAAATATAAAGGAAAACTATTAGCAAGCCCGTCGTGGCCTGTGCGATTATAAATGCGATGGATTGTGGGTTCGACTTCCACTCGAGAAAATGAAATATCTAATAATTTAATTTTCTCGCTCTGCTACGAAGAATAGAAATTTATTATGTTAGTAAATTCTAATTTTCCTGAAGAAAATTAATAATATGTTTACCTTTAGAATACCTGACCTGATATGTGACATGTTTATTGTCTATTGTCATATTTATTTTCCTCTTCTACGACCGCTGAAGTATGTAGGTATATCCATTGACGTTACACATAAGGGGGTAAACCCTAAATTTTCCCGTTAAAAATTTGGCACAATTTTTTTTGATACAGACTTTGATATTAGTCTTTTTTGTTCAATAGGCTAAGTAATACTAATTATTTATAATATTTTAATATTTCATAAGCCATGACTGTATGGCGTGGTTGTGGATTAGATTTTCACAGTGGGCTTTATTTATATTGAAATTTATTTTTGTTTTCCCTAAAAATAATGTCTATTAAGTTAATCGTGAAGCTGTTTTGCTAAATTCCCACGATTCCCACTCTAAGAAACGAAATATTTAATATTTTCATTTTCTCGCTCTGGAAACCAATCGTCACTACTACGCCACTGAATGCGAAATTCCTTCTTTCCAGAATTCCATCGAAAACGTTTGGAATAGAATTATCTCAATTAGACCGGAGTGTCTTAACACTAGGTTCCCAAGTTCACTCTGCCTTCCTTGCTATGTGTGATATTTAGCGAAGAAAGAGCATAAAAGCTAAAAAATAATCTTTATATTTTTTTACTGATGTAGAGCCAATTTAAATGAACAGAAAAATCTCAAAAAACTCATGAAACGTTGAACACATTTGATTTCTAGATTCGCACCTTTTATTATGATAGGGGCTTAATTAATATCTATATTGTTTTACTGCACTACGACTGCTTCAAATCTTATAAATAATTATTTTGAATTCTACATAATTTATGTTTAAAATTGCATAAGCTATGACGGCCGAACAAAGGTGTATAAACAATAATAATGAATTGCATTATTTGTTAACAAAAGAGTCATAATTTTGAATAACGTTACTAAAATTTTTGTCATTACAACTTTTACTATGCAATACTTTTCAATTGCACTTTTGACTTAGACCAAGGAGAATTATTAATTTAAATATTTTTTTTTATTTTTCTTTTTTGTAAAATATTTTGAATTTAAGATTAAATTTGAAACTTAAGATTAAATTAGATAAGAAATATAATATATAAATAAGAAAAAAACAAGAAAGATATAGAATTTTACGTGTTTTTGATTTATAGTGTATGCTAGTAAATTTTAGTACCTAGTGTATTAATGGTTTGTTTAAGAATAGAAATAATGAAACTGTAAGAAAATATTACTACGAATACCTTGAAAGTAATGGATTTCACTTGTTTTATCTATTTTCCATAAGATGGTAATGCAACTTATATACAAATAAATAGATATATATATAGCTATTACGTAACAACGACATCGAAGTTTTCTGTATCCAAAACAGTACTAATAATTACCAAAAACATTTATTAGAAAATAGTAAAAACATACATATTATTGCAACTTATGAACTTATCAACAAGTATTAATGAATGGACTAGTGCGTACTATTTCCTTATACATTGCTTTGTCATCCATGCTCTAGTACTAACCAAGGCTATTATCCCGATGCTAGTAATATTTCGTCACGGCAAGGACAGGACAGGACAATAACAAGATGATATGAACCGAATCGCGTCAGTGATCCTCATGAATCAGCTAGGAAGTTAACTTTTATAAACACAGCGCGCCCTGCACACGCCATTCAATTCACAAACGCTAGAGACGACGCACGCGCAAAACGCAAAATGGCCGGCGGAGTTTATCGTGTCGCTTTACACATTTTAAACGCAATCCAATTTATATTTGGATTAGCCATAGCATCAGCCTCGATATGGTTCTTCACTCAAGTGTACCAGTTCACCAGCCTGAGGAACAGCAACCACTACCTCCTGGACTACACGGTGTACTGGCCCCAAGCTGTTCCCTGGATGTTCTTCATCGTCGCGTTGTTTGTTATCGGTGTAACTTCCTGTGGTTTCGCAAGTGCTAAAAGGAAAAGTCGATCGCTTCTGACCGCGTACGTAATAGTGCTATCCGTAGTGATCGTGTGCTTGATAGCGGCGGGCATAGTGGCTCTAGTTTTCGCCAATAGCAAATCGACTGACGATTTCGTCAAAGACACGGTATGGGACGTGTATTTCCAAGCGAAAGCTGATACGGAAGTTGCGGAATCTTTTGGAGTTATCGAGCGGAAGCTGCACTGCTGCGGAGCGGACAGTCCTCGTGATTATAAAAATTGGAAATCGGAATTTCCTGTTTCCTGCTGCGACGTGTACTACCATGGATGGTTGGAGCCTTATGCGATCGACTGTGAGTTCACAAACAAACTAGCTAATGAGAGACACGGCTGTTCTACAGTTGCTGCGCAGTATGCACGTATTGCAATCATTGTTTTATCCAGCGCGGCGATATTTACTGCGATAATTGGCTTGATTGCGATTGCATACGCTGTGATGTTGTCCAAAGCGTTAGAGAAGAGAAGTCGCCCACCACCCCAAAACGAATCCGAGAGCAAGAAGGTACTATTGTAGATGACGTAAGTGTTTTTGTGTTTGACTAAGGTCACCTTAAGAGGTGCGGTTCATTGCGTGATCGCTCAATGACAGAGTCCATTGAATTTTAGATTTTAATTTAAATTATTTATAAATTATATGGGTTTTTTTAATATTAGTTGTAGAATGAGTGTGTCAATGCGCGGTTGTATAACGTAAAATCTGTCGTAGCCTCCGCTGTGTTGTTGAACCCATGACCCACTTACTATAGAAAAGGCCAATATTTACTTTTGATGCGAACACTACGCTCATATATTTTTGATGAAACATTATTTTTGTAAACAAACAACCAATATTCTATGTTTATAATAGTGCTTTTATCAAACACGAATCTCCTTTATTCAAAGTAGGTTAAGGATATGAAGTTGTTTCATTCTCCGTAGAGAAAGAAATTTAACTTCAACTTAGCGATACTAGATTAATCTGATATTTATTGTAGAAATTTACACGCAAGTGTGAATGTTTGTGTGAGAGACATGTTTTTAGAATTCTACATAGCTTACGACATATCGCCAGCTTGATTGAGACTTTGTTCTGAACACTTTAGAATATTATATTTATATTATTATTAGTATTTTTAAACAATATTTTTATTATATGTGAAAACATATACCACACGTACACGTGTATATATATATATATATATTAATGACAGTAGTAATGTTATTTAGTTTATATAGATAGAGCACCTGGTGGAAAATAAATAATCCGTCCAAAAATATTATATTAAGTTAGCATTGAGGTAAGTAACACAATTATAGCTTATATATTTAATTTTAAGCTACGTTGTCTGAAGTCCCAATAAAAAAGCATTTATTTTATAAGAAGGGCGTGTCCTCAATGAGGTTAGACAAAGAGCTGAGAATGTAAAATATACATGTAGAGAAAGGAGTAAATAAGATCTGATAGTTTAAATATGCAATATATTGAATAATTAATTTCCTCGAGTGGGAATCGAACCCTCAACCTGTCACGCTTAAAATCGAACGCACCACAAATGGTCTTAAAGAAAATTGTGGATAAAACCTAAAAATCATAAAAGTAGAAATCATTTTTTTAACTAAGATTCGATGACTCTTTAAGGTTTCCAGCAACATATTAATATCTCATAACTTAACCGCACAAAGGTGATTATAAATTAATAAATTGAACGAATGAAATAAATAATTACAAGTGACTCACATCTCAGTCCTCCATTGGGTGAGTAATATCTTCGCTCATGATTAAACTGACCACATATTGAATAACTTATTAACCTATAATTTATATATAATAAAATTTCGTAGAAATTAATTGAAAGTGGCAAGATTTAGAAGTTTTCTTAGAAACGTTGAAAGTTTTGTGAATGGATTTTCAATAAGTATATTATAAAGCTTAATTTAAATAGTTTTTAAGCAAGGTAGCTAGTCTTTTTAAGTATTAAGTGAAAAAATATGTTTTGAAAAAGCAGCTTCACGCTTTTCTCGTATAGCAAAATAGACAGAGTCAAGACATTACGTTCTCCACTTTTCGTCCGAATTCGAGATATTTTATATTATATATATTATGTAGTATTCTCCAGCCAATGATATAATAAAGTTAAACATTCCCAGCAAAAGTATTAAAGTTTCTTCATACCGAACAAAGACTCAATCAAAGGCCAGCATTAGAAATGGCAACAGGATGTACCACTGCCACTACGTGACTCACATTACAAGGGGTTAAATGATACACATCTAACATTACCCCTTGCACGTATAAATAATTATAAAAGGGGTTTTTTTATAATAATGGTATTGCGTGAATGTTTTTTTTGTTTTGTTTTGGGTATATTGAGTCTACATAGACTTATAAATTCCTTGTGTAAAAGACATGTATGTGTTGTTCTTTAAAACTGTATTATTTTATAAGTTTTACTTTAAAGACGTATATTTTTTTGTAAATTTCACGCAAAAATTGAAATTTATGAAGTTATTTACGTACTGGAAACTTAGGAGTAACTTCTATGATGTATTTGATAAGTTATCGATACGTAAGTAGAGCGTAGCTTATTATGTTTCGTCCCTTTCTAACCCAAAGTTAGCTTATATGACTGAGAGAGAAGTGTATTTTGTTATTCTAAGTTATTTTAATGTTTTCTTAAGTTACACTAATTTGCTACGTTATACAGTTTAGGTTTACGAGTAGGATTCATTTGGTAATGATTATGAATAAATTATATATAAGTTTTATTTATTAGTACAAATGTTTGTTATAATATCTTGTTTAAGTATATATGTCTATGCATCCATATAAAAATATTTATAAAATTCATAAAAAATAGACAGTATGTTTGTCACATAGTGGAATGTTACAAAAGTAACATAATTTTGATTACTTTGTGAGAATAATGCATGTATGTTTTAATTTTAAAGTTTAATAGTTAATATTATTTCTTATTTTTCTATTAGCATATAAAATAATATGAAATTAAAATATGTTTGTTAACTTTTTCTCACAAAATAGCTAATATAGTTTTGATTAAGGATTATATTGTAAATATTTATTTATAAGTGCACTGTGTGTTTGTTTGTTATATGAGAACAGACTGTACCTTTTTGCAACCAAAATGTCTTACGTGTACATATTTTTTGCATTTTCGAAGGCTATTATAAGCTTTAAAATAAATATTTTTGTAAAAAAAATGGTTTTATTTTTTTTTCAGCTTTTTTTTGTACAACTCAAGGTAGTTAATTGTATGGTAATTAATTTAATTGATTCGAACAGTTCATAGCAAGATTACAACATCTTTAATTATATTTTAACGACTAAATATAGCATCAATCAGTTAAATAATAGCAGTAATTATTGTGGTTTAATAGAAATATGGATTTTTAAATTATTATTATAGAGTTGGAAAATATATTACGTGTGCATATTGGCCTTGTCTATCTATACGTGATTTTATCACGTCCTATTACAATTATTTGCAAATCTACATTTTAAAATTTTATACATATTATGCATATATTTTGTTTTATATTACTGTAAATAAATTAATTAGAATAATATGCTCTGATAGGACCAAATATGATCATGCTTGTCTTTTAAAGACTTCTTAAGTGAAATTCTAGAAAACAACGACGATTTGTAAGGTAAGGTATCGTCACGTAAAAGATTAAATATAAGTAGTATACAATTTGTTTACAAGAAAGAGACTTTTCAACAAAAAACCACAAAAGTTTCAACTAATTGATATGAATTATTTATATGATTAATATATTGACAATGGGATTCAAATTCAAAAATTTCTATATAATATTTTTTTCAATATAATCATTTTCAACTTAGACGAAATTTGATGAAAACGTTTACAGATTTTTCTATTTTTCTAAATAAATAACGAAGTAAAATGTGATATGCCATAATAATTTTGTCATCTCAAAAAGTGCAGAATATGTGCGAAATAAGCAAAATAAGTTATATAATATTTACTTACATCGCAATTTAGTAAATGACAACCATTTATATAATTGTAGCAAAAATAATTAGACAGGTGATTATGACTCCATTAGTAATAAACATTAGTGGCAATTTTCGGTCTAATTGGACCAAATTGAATGAAAGTAAAAATGAAGGCGGAAAGCAGAATAACTTTGCGTAACTTGATGTCATCAGCAAAGTGTAGAACAAACTATGTCATCGATAACCGGTAACATGTTAGTTAAATCACGTATAGTAGTTTTATATTATACGGTGACTTTTATATTGTGGGGGACGGATACGATGCGATATGGTTAAAGTTTAAGAGGTGTATTTGGTTCAATAAAAAATTAATATAGTAATCAAGTCTGTAGTGCAATTTGTGAAAACAGAGTTAATATTTTCGTTACAAGACATTTATTTTGTTTTTCAATTTCTAACATTTAATAATTTATATATTCACATTTATATATTGGGAAAGAAGACTAAATTAAAGTGTTTAAATTATAAATATCAAATATTGTTTAAAAAATATCTATTATATTCTTAGTTATACTAATAATTTAATAAATTATTATCAACATGATTTTAATACAACTATATATAAGTTAGTGTATTGGAATTACATTTAAATATAATACGAAAATGTTAAACAAACACGCCTGGTTATATATGTATTCATTGTTTACACAAGCCATTAGTCAAGCAGTATGATCTATATGCTGTAAAAGTAAGTCAATTTACATTATGATTCTATTCAAAAGACATTAGAACAGACAGGAAATCTTAATCAAATCTTAGTCACTCTCACTCACTGAACAAATGTCGTTATCGTATCGTGACATCTAAATGTTACCTAAAAGACCGCGACAAGCTGCGCACGAGTTTATAAAAGGCTTCGCGAAGTTGCAACGCTTCTCATTACACTGCCAACCTTCGAACACGTTGAACGCATAAAGATGGCGAAAGAAGATTTATTCAAGGGAGTGCTTTACGTAGTGAATGTTATTTACGCGGTGTTCGGTCTCGTCACCGCCGCCACTGGAATATGGTTCTTCGTGCAATTATCCGAGTTTGTTTCACTTAGAAATAGCAACCATTATTTGTTGGACTACAGAGTGTATTGGCCGCAAGTGGTACCATGGCTCTTCATACTATTGGGACTATTCGTTATGATTGTCGCCTTCTGTGGATGGTGCGGCACGAACAAGGAAAGCAGAGGACTGTTGGGAATGTACGGGATTTTCATGATTTTGATTGTCTTGGGACAAGCGATTGCGGCTACTTTGATCTTTGTTTTCGTTGATGGTGAACATACAGATAAGTTCATCAAGGATACAGTTTATGATGGATACTACAACTCACAGTCTAACCCTGACGTCTTCAAAGCATTTGGAAGGATTGAAAGGAAATTGAGATGCTGTGGTGCGAATGACGCTCGTGATTACAGAAGCTGGAGAAATGATTTGCCTTTGACATGTTGTTTGGACAGCTATTACCGAGCTACTTGTGAATTCACTGATAAGGAGGCCAATGAACGTTTGGGGTGTGCTAAAGTGGCAGCTGTTTACACTAAGATTATAAGCTCATCTGTTGCTGGTGCATCGCTACTTATATCTATTGTGGAGATAACAGGAGTCATACTTGCTTGGAAACTCTTCAAATCATTACAGGAAGTAGAGCATTACATCACAGAGAGAAAGGAGGGAGAGACCGAGTGCTAATTTGAACTAAAGGTAACGTGAACTAGTGTTGCCTGATTTCACAATGTTTGAATAGTTCGTATGGTATTGTGAGTGGTCGATTCCACGGTTCAATAATTTAGGTGAGAATCTCCTTATATATTGTTAAGCCCAAAACGTGAGCCATATAAATTATATTTTTTTATTTACTTCGTATTTTAAAGCAGCATTTTAATGGCTTTGTTAGATGTTAATTATTTTATGTATTGAAAATGACGTCACACACTATGGAGGTAATAAGACGCCGCATAATTACTTTATAGGAAAAACTTATGTATGTATTATTAGCATTCCTGGCGTCTTTATAGTTATTTTATTTTATCAAGAATGGACTGTATCACAATATTTTAACTTGGTGCTTTACTTTTAGCCAAATTTTACCACCGATTTTGTATTGCACATAAATACGTATACGCGTTTAAGTTAGTGTATACTCGTAGGTTGGTATGTGAGCCGATATTTCTGCCGAATCGATCGCTTAAGGCGACTTTCGATAACTTTTAATACTTTAAGCTGTTGAATAAAGTTCATTTCCTTAAGTAAGGAAAATGAATTTTTATTTCCTTTGGGTAAGTCCAGTACTACCTGAATATTGTTACCATTTCTCGTGTCATTTGTACGGTAATTGGTCTCTATGTAGAGTATATATAGTATGTTATTCATATTCTATTTTATTTCATATATATATTTGGCAAATTTTTAAATTTTCAGAGAATATATTTAAATTTTATTATATTTTAAGATAAGATATTTTATTTATAAGATTTAATAAAAAAGATGGCATAATAACGTTCACACGTTCGTATTTATATAAAGAAAATTTACGTAAAACTCTCGAATTTAGTTCAAAGTACACGTACAATTAAAATTAATTTCATACTGGCCTGCCGTTAAAATTATTAAAGATACACCCAGGTCAGAGTTCTTTAATTTGACGCCTCGTGAGTTTAATTTCCTTCTTAACTCTATGAATCAGACCTGAGTAAGTCAATTGTACGACCTCGACGCCCCACCACGAGTGTATAGTAATATTTGTAATACATGGATGATTACGCAAGACTAAGAATGGCAGCTAATGGTAGATACCGCCATGGACATCGACTCTACATACTTGTAGAGTTAACAATGACATCAATGTGTAGGTTTTTTTTACGACGCCGGTTCTAATATACGCTAAACAACAATAATAGGTGAATATAAGATTTTTTTATACCAAGTGCTTATTGAAGTTTTTGTTAATTGTTAGAAAAACTTCACAAAAAGTGCAATGCTCTTATAATATTTCGTATTTATTTCTTTTTAGAATTATTATATATTATTTTACTATTATTTTATTAAAGTAAAATAATATATTAATAATTTTAAGCTTGAGTAGTAGTAGTTAAGTATGTAGAGTCGTATGTATGGATGAGAAAAATTCGACCTCGACTCGCTTAGCTATGTGTCTCTAATTTAGTACCATTTATGCAACCTTAACAAATGTTGAAAACTTTGTTATTTTTCAACTTTGACATTTCTGTTGTGATGGATGAGTACTTTATTATAGAACCTGCTTACTATTTATTATTTATGAATATAAACATTTTATAATAATTTGTTAACAATTTTATCATTTATTTGATATTTTATTAAGCATTTCTATCATTATTATGTGATATCTTATATTATTTATATAATTAAAAATAATTATCATGCTCTTATATTTCTTGTTATAAAAAGTATAATTATTTATCATGACTTTATTACATTGTGCATTTATGTGTAATTAACATTCATTAATTTATATTTAATTATGTGAGAACTCAGAACTTCCAAGTATTGTTAACATTAGGCATTCTATAAAAGAATAATATATATTTTATATTATATACATATAGTAAGTATATATTTATATTTTATATAACACTTATTTATATACATAAAGCGATATATTGGAATGCGCAAGCGCATGTCGATTTAAATGTTGAGTCGTGTTTGTTTTCGTCACACTTGCGTAACGGCTTAGAGGTCTATCGATGGTATGGGTGTTTCTTTCATAATAATTACGAAACTCAAAAGAAAAAGCGGGTCGTGACACAAATATTTTCTTAATATATTATCAAGGTGCCATCTTATAGCAATTTCGTTGTATTCATTAATAATTTTATATCATATGTAAGGTATCTTTGACAGTAAAGATTCTTAATATATTGAAATAATTATAAATTTCTGGCTTGATTTGATAGTACAAATTACTTGGAGGAAATCTATGAAATGTTGGTTGTAACCCAAGTTTGTAAAGAAGTTTTTATTATATTTAAAAGGTAATTTTTTCAGCCGTCTATTTTATATAAGGGGAGCTTCCGTCCTTTTACATATATAACTATATTTATATGCCAAAGAAATGTACATGAATATACATAAAAATGGATTTTTCATGCAATAGTATGACTCTACTACACAAACAGTCTACAATCAATAAGTTATTATAATTCGAACTAGTCTTAAGTCGTTTATATAATAAAATAAAACTCGTATGAAATAAATTTTTATCGAATCTTATTGCTTATTTTATTTTTTCCCTATATTATGTTTAAAAATGTTAACTAATTTCAATTGCTAAATTTGCTACTTAAGTCGCTACTTTCAGGCAATGCTCTAAGGTTCCTCATCCTTAATATATCAGATAAAAGTCTTAGTTGCCACTTTTGAAGTACTATGATTGAAGATTAATCAAATTTTCAGCAATTTTATGCCTAATATAAATCAATGATAAAATCATAAAATTGTGCTTAATTTTAACCCTACAATAATAATAAATTATATATTACTTTGTTGTAAAAGAAACAATGGCCAGTTATGATGAAGGTACATTAATAATTTTATTCTAATTATAAGTTATTCATCTTTTAGACATAATTGTTACAAATGTAATTAGTATAATTGTTTAAAATAGGTACTTGTTTTGGGTTCAAATTCTATAAAATATATTAAAAATAAATATGCTTTTATATTCCTTTTTGAAATATAAAATTTATTATGGCACTTTTTTTAGCTTCACACAGTATCACGCTTATAGCATATCCTGCTACAGAGAAAACTTAGTGCTAAAACTACTATATATATACTATATAGATACTTAGGTATCTTCACTTTCTATATCAATTGATAGAGCTATTTACAAGTAGATAGTAAAAGATTTTACACCTTCGCATCTCAAGGTTAAGTTCCTCTTTCTTTTATCTTTAATTCACGCCTTCCCACTTTCCAGCTGGAAGTGAGCATAGAACCCACACCAATCGCCTTTAGAGTCCGGCCTTAAGAAAAACTAGTAAGTTGTCTATACTTACGTATTTTATAACTAAATAAGAAAAAAAATATATACAGTGGTCTCTATTCTATGACAAAAGAAAATATAAAAAAGCTATAACAAAAGGTGACTTAATAAACACATACAATATGGCAGTAGTAAAAAGAGTAACCGCGCGGTTTACGTTGAAGGTCGCAACGGTATCCTAAATGTTTGTCCTTAGATTTACGTCAAATGGACGAGCCTAATATATTTTTTTTCCGCATATAGCAGGGAAGGCGGAAACCTAGTGTTAAAACACTCCGTCCACCATGTGTTGAGTAGCGGAACTCAACGCTGAGTTTTTGCTTTTAATTGGGTCAGAGTTAAGATTTATAAAAAATTATCCGACGATCTCGATCTTACAGTATCAAACCTACCATTAATATATTAGTACTTTTTTTTTTGCTTCACGCTGTCTTGAATGCGTGTTGATTACCACCATCCAACTATTTGAAAAGTTGGGAATAGAAATATCTTAATGAGAACAGAGTATTCCAATATTAGGTTCCCATATTCCCTCTGCCGGCTATTTATATGGGATCCAGCTTAAAGCCGAAAAAAAAAAGAAATATTAAAGTATTTTTTTTTAAGTATACAAGAGTCGATTCAAGTCACATCCATTAATAGTAATGCCACGTTGTGACCCACATTTAAGAAGTTATGTAGTTTGTGCAAACGCAGGTAAATAAACAAAATAATTGCCGCTTAGAGCGTTACGACACGCTGGCCAGTGTAGAGTAAGTAATATATTAGTATATAAATTAATATTATATTTTATATATTTTTAGTTTCTATTGAGGAAGACGAGGCGAATTGGTATTATTGACAGTAAGCTCAATGGTTGTGGGTTCGATTTTCTTTTCTTTTTTTTATGGAAAAGGTACAAGGCAAACGAGCGTTCGGGTCACCTGATGATGATCACCGCCGCCCACGACCCCGTGCAGCACCAGAGGAGCTACAGGTGCGTTGCCGGCCTGGGACCTATTTTCACTTGGGAAAAATAATTATTTTCATTTTCCCACTCTAATAACGCGACAAATAACGGCGTTAAGTTCCACCACTCTGTATGCAATAATTCGAAAATTGGGTGACTGTATGCAGTGTGAAGCTAAACAAGGATTATAGCATGAACTCGCCACCAGTAACCGTTTCTAATGGCGTTAAGATAAACAATTTATGTATATAAGAATTTTAATTACCAAGTTATTACTTGAATGTATGAATCATCCACCTCATAATGAAAATATAAATAACTGCAAGACTTGTATGTATGTCTGACTCATACATAAGCTACAAGAAAACCTAGAAAGTAGTTTAGTTGTAACCAGTTTATTTTCACATCGGGAAAGCTCACTACTACTGCTGGAAATTTTATTTAGGACAAAAGTTTAAGAAAGAATATATTTAAAAATTTAAAATTTTATGCAATTTTTGATTATACATTTTTTATATTTAGAAATATAAAAAAAATATAAATGAAGAAACAAAATTGAAAAATGGAGTCGATGAGATTGAATACAAACCTCAATATTACCCAAATAAACAAAAAAAATTCCAGGTTCCCTCTGCCTACCAGGGTGATATACAGTGTGAAGCTAGAAAACTCTAACTCGAAACATTGCATGAGTGGCGGAACCTACCGTACCTACCATAGTGAGGAAATGAAAATAATTTAAATTTAATCATTCCCTCGACTGGAAATTGAACTTACAACCATCACGATAGACAAACGGTGTTCCACTATTCATTAATTTTATTATTAGCTACTCACAAATCTTACCATAACAACTTTCAAATATATTTCACATTATGTAAGTCTTGTCAGTACATTTTTTCCTATAGGCCCCATGTACTCGTAAAGCTGACCTCCTTGACACACATACAAGCCTTTTCGTTTGAAGGTTGCTTCACTCAACACTATGCGGTATAACCAAACTGAGCTGGAATGTCCAATTGGGTACATTTCCTCGAGCCCTATATCTATTAGATTTGCAGAAATTGTGAAATTATTACGTGTATATAGTATTTGATTAGTTTTAAAATTTGTTTGAGAGTAGGTTTTATTTTTCACTTTTAAAGCAGAATAGACAGACACTGTTTACGGAATTTAACGCAGCAGGTTGTCTTAGCGCGGGGACAAATGAAAATAAATTAAACATAATCGTTTCTTGATGGAATGATTATGTTTAATTTATTTCCGCCGAATTCAGGAGGGATTGCGTGTTAAGTGACGGATACCAGAGGGAAGAAATAAAAACATAAATTTAAATAAATATTTAATTTCCTAATAATAATAAATAAAATAATTAATTCCTCTGACTGGGAATCGAAATCACATCCGTCACATTGTTCATTTAAACTATATGCCACTACGCTACGTGGAATGGACGGAACTTAACGACGCGCTATATATATTCCTGTTATAAATATTCCTTTAGGACTATAAATAAAATGAACTAATATATTTGTATTGATTTTATAAGTAGCAATGAATATATAATAATATTATAATGTAATATTGCAAGATAAGATATTCTATTGAGTTTTTTCTATATTTATTGGAAACAGAGTCGTATAGAAGAGACAGGCGTTTATTTTATGTTCCATTATAGTAAGCGAGTAGTCACTGGTGAAATAAGCTTTGCAGGTAAATAATTGTATTATCTTTAAGTTATCGAAGTTTTAGATATTAAAAAACAGGTTGACGTTTTAGCAATACAACGTTGATAAACTGGTTGTATTGGGCAGTAAGTAGACTTAAGTCCTAGTCTCGATATTCGGTCCCAATAAAGGAGGTTATAGATATATCAGCATTTTTAGGAATTCTAAATCGGGTGACGTGGAAGCAGCTCCACAACCAAGGCATACCACAACGGGCACGATCGGCATCAATAAAGAGAATCCCCCGGGTGGAAATCGAACCCAAATCTATCACGTTTATAGTCACACCTTCACGCTTGTGCTTCTGCGTGCTAGTTACCTCATAAAATCGGTGTTAAGATAGAAGCATTGCAATACCTATATAACAAAACATAATTCAAGGCACGTTTACTCTAGAGGAAAACAATTGTGACCGCACTAGACACTAGTCCCTGCAGTTCGTCATAATATGTATATTATAAATGATTCAATCTTAAAAGTATATATGTATATATTGTGAAATTTTACATAAAAATTCAATAAAAAGAACGACTAATCGCTTTTTCCCGCGTACTCGTAGTCTGATAGTAAGCGGGAACCTGGAGTTCCACACGCACCGACCAATTTTCAATTCGATAAAAAAAACTATTTTTTGAGTTTCATTGATATATATGTAATAATCTTGAAATTGGATAAACTTTTCGTATGAACATCTACCTAGGCATTTAAATAACGCAACAATGTCTCGAACGTTGGGTGGGTTTGGGGAATGTAGTGTCTTAACACTGGACCCCGTTATATGAGGTGAACTGCGGGAAGCTGGTGACAATAACATCGATTATAGTGGAGACGCATTTATGACCCTAATTAGGAAACGTTTAATTATAATTGATGCAAGCACAATCTATGATTATGAATTCAACTTAAAGGCTTAAAGAAAAGGGAAACTGGTAAACGGAAGTGTCTTAATGGGAACGGAGTATTTTAACACTAGGCCCTCACGTTCCTTCTACCTACCCTGCTACGTGCGAAGCTAAAGTAAAATCTTAATGCACTTAAAGTACAAAAATCTCAAGGCAATAATGAGACGTACAACGGTAATTACATGTCAATGTAGGCTTCAAGCACCACACTTGACCCACTTGAAGTAAAACGAGGCATGTATTCTTATTTAATGTTAACATAAACAAACAGATGTTTTGAAATATTTTGTATATATTTAAGAGTTTTATTTAAAGTTAGTTTAAAAACGAAAATACCAAAGAAAATTATTGTCTTGTTACCAAAGCGGGTAAATGAAAATAATTCAGTCCCTCAAGTGAGAATCAAACCTACAACTATTAGGTAAAGCATTTTTTCTCTATCTACATAGGTACTTCAGTGTTTAGAGTTATTCCGTGCTTTGTGCAGCATTTTAAGCCTATTCTAACATAAATAACAATCAGTTACAGTACCTGTATAATTCTTATAACTGGTTTAACAACAAAATTATGAATGGATACTAGGTATCTAGGTATCTCAGAGGCTAGAAGGCAGTTGTTATTTCTAAACACCTGTAATTTACTCGCCGTAGGTTTAAATTGTAATAGAAATAGGCAAAAAAATAATAACAAATGAATAGAAAGACTTGGCTCTACTTACTTCATTGCATTAGGGAGTGTGAAACTGAAAAAACAAGAAATAAACGAAACCCGTAAATATATATTTTTTATTTAAGCAATGACTAATTATATTCGAATCCGCAACCCTCTTATTTAGATTACACTACATTTGCAATAGGTTTAGATAAAATATTTTACTTAATTCAAAAAGGATAATCTTGATAATTATATCAATTGGTTTCCGAGGAATTATATAAATTAAACAACGACATACAAATATAATATACTCGTATTTACATATTTAAATTTAGGTTAACCATACGCAACAATGTCTCGAACATTAATGTCTCGCAGTACTATGTCTAACAGATTGGGGTGATGAAAATAATTTAAAAAATATTGTTATTAGGTTATTGTTTGTATAAAAAAATGTCGTATAATAATATAAATATATAACTATTTCAAGATTACTTATATTCTCTTTCTAGTCGCATCACAACTAAGTTCGTTAGCCACAATGTTTACCTATTCCTAGATATACAACATTTTAAGGAAATAAAATAACTGTAGGTATATTTGATGATTAAGAAGAAAAAATACCCTGAGAAGTTCACGGAAAAAATATTATAAGAGCTTCCGTGGCGTGGAGTACAGTTTTAACATTTTTAAACCGTTATTCCACACATTGGAAAGGAAAACTGTTTTTCCAAACGTACAATAAATCGAAAAGTTCGCCTTTTTGAAATCGTTCAAGGGAATAAATTGTACCATATGTCTCCACTGGCTTTGATAAAAAGACAAAACACGGCGTTGAGCTCTGCCACTCAACATGCAATATTTGAAAAATTGGGGGATGTGTGGGGAATTAACACAAGGTTCTCTCTGCCTAGAATACTACACTGCCTAGAATACTGTATGTGCGGGTTACAGCGTGAAGTTAGCTTTACGTTATATTAAAAAACTAACTATTAAGCTTCATAATTTTATGATAAAACGTATAAATATTATCTTATGCGTATATATATAACAGGTACAATTACGTTAGCGCCTTAGGTATGTAGAGTCAAGGATAAACCTGAGTTAAGTGAGCAACAACAACGAACATGAAACACCGTGAGACCCATTGTTTTTTATTTATCTCTTTATGTCGTAAATATTTGCTTAGCTTATATGAAATTGATTCAAATTGATGGTTCCCGAATTTGGCGGGAAATCCCATTTTTAAAGCCACAATTTAATTTAATTTAATTTGTCTCGATCGAAAAGGCACAGTACACTTTTCACGGATTATTTCAAGTACTGTGAGAATTTTTTTCCTTTAAGTTTTTAATTAATTACTAATTATTTAATAGAAATACAAAAAAGTAGGTATATTCGTAACTTATGTACAACTATTTTGAAGACTCAACTATATTATAACTCAAATAATTAACGTTTTTTATACGTTTTTAAAATAAGTAAAAATAATTCATTTCTCCGATTGGGAATCGAACCCAAAACTGTTACGTTTACAATCTGACGTTGCACTGCTACGCCACAACAACAATATTTCGAAAGCTTCTTGAGAACGTCAGTCAAATGTCAGTAGGTACTCAGTCAGTAGTTCAGTGCCCACCTTAACATGCGCACATCTATCAATTACCATTTAATCGACATTATTGTATCTGTTTGTACCAAATTAATCTATAATTGAGATAATTGACGTCTCTAAGTGCCACTATCAATTGCATATCGCTCATTTGGTGTATCGATGACGCGATTGCAATTTTCGAAATGTCATAGGAGACGCAATCAAAGTTTGCAAATAGTCTTTTCGCATACATTTATAAATTTAATTTGTATTCAAAAGAAATATTTATAATTACGTCATTTTGCACCAAATTAGCAATATATGTAAAATTTTTATAAGCTAATCGAATCGAAAAAAAAAAAAAAAAATAATAAATGACAGACAGCACACAGGCTACAATTAATGTAAAGTTTTTGTGTAATTTAAATCTGCTATAAAAAAAAGCTTGAGCGGGCGAAGCCGCGCTTGTGTCGCTAGTATTATATATCTTGCTATATCCATGCGTTTCCTTTTAACTCTTATGTGAAATTACTTGCGAAATAAGCTTAACATATAATAGCCTAAGTCGTAGCAAAAGTATAACAAAAAAAAAACGTATTAACCTACATTGCTTAGGCCCTTTCAAATCTTTTAAAATCCTTTAAAATAGTACTTTTGCTTGGGACAATAGAGCTTAAAATGGTTTTGAAATCATTTTTAATGCTTAATCAAGCAATTGTGTAACCCGGGTGTTGAACCTTGGCCCGGCAGGTGGTAAGGATGTATCGTCTTTACTGCTGAGATATTAAGATTCATTCTTATTAAATGATAAAAATGTTTTGGGTTAGGACATATAAATATTATGTAGCGATTTTATTTATTGATTTTTGCATATATTTTTAGTCTTTTTTTACAGTAAATTTCATTGTAATAAGAAATAGAATATTATGTGAAAATTAAATTATTTTGATTTGTAGGACAATAGTTTTGTGTAGAGCGATGTATGCTTGTAAGCATTGTATTCATCTAAATCTTTAACCTAAAAGTAAAATTACTTTTTTATAATTTTAAATACTAATTTATTATACAGTTTGTGGCATAAGTAAAATGTTTTTTATATAAAAGAAAATATTATATTAGATGTTTGCTATTAATCGTTGCTACATTTTTGACAAAAATACTCTTTTACGTGTAGGTACATAAAAATTATTAGTTTGATTAATTTGATATTTTAAGTTTTGCTTCTATCTTACTATATATTTTTACCATTACATATTTGTTTCGATTCTTGGTTTCTCCATTCCTGCCATGGCATTTTGCATACCATTGGAGAAGATAATATCTTTTTTTATATTACTAGTTAGATAAAAAAACCTAGATACAAACATCAATCTGACGTTATAGAATACGAAATGTTAGAGCAACAATATCCGCTTCGCCTATGAACATAATCTCATGGTATTTGTTAGTGAGAAGATTCAATTATTGACTAGAGAGTCGCTAATATAATGTAATTACAACGTCCGTACGTTGATGTTATAATTGCCTTTGTTCTGGACTCTACACTTAAAGTTGTTAAAAAAGGACGAATGATCTTGGTTAAGATGAGGAATTTTGAATGGAATAAATTATTGTTTATGAGGATTTTTTATTGTTTTAAAGCAAATAATAAAAGATAAGGAGACAAGTTGTTGAAAATAAAATTATAAATATTTGAGTAAATGATAGAAACATCTCTTTTTCAGCTTCACTCTGTATGTTACTCATAGCAGGGTAAGCAGGGGGAACTTGGGAACCTAGTGGTAAGACTTTCCGTTCGTTCGATAATATAAATATACAATGCGGGAATACAATTGTCATGGGCGTATCTATTTAGAGATATATTTTATTTTGTTTAGGAATTTTCTTTATAATATAATTTGTGAGGTCAGCACCAGATTATTCTGGGGTGAGCACGAATTACCCGTCGTGCCCGTTACAGTCGGACACTTTCCGATGTTTTCGCGATGATATAGAAAAATTATACTGTGAGTGAATAATAACCGTAGAAAAAAGGCTTTGCTATATTTAATATAGTAGAACTGAATAAAATAATTATTTTACTTAACAGTTAATGGAGTGATTCACGAGTCAACCTACCAACAGGTATAATAGTAACAAGGAAAAAACATTTTGTAAAAAAACATTTTATAAAAACCGAGTAGTGTGATGAAATAAATATTAAAAATGCATTTATGCCTGGGTCTTTTGAAAATAAAATAAATATACATAAAGATGTATTGAGAATTTAAAAGAGCAATTACTTGGTACAAGTTTTGCTCTGTCAATTTTCGACGATTTGCCTCCCGACTTTTCTTAGTCACAGACTAAATTGACTGATTATTCAAGAGTTTGTTCAGCTTTACGCTGTATTCCACATATAGTAGAGTAGGCAGATGGAACCTGGGAACCTAGTGTTATGACACTCAGTTCCCAATTTTTTGAGGCATTGCATGGTGAGTTGCAGAACTCAACCTCGCTTTGTCTCGTTATCAGGGCGAAATAATTGAAATATAACAAATCCCTCGAATTGATTCGAATCCCAACCCACTACATATACAGTACACACTGTCCCACCTTAGCGTTTTTCATATAATAACTAAAAGTATGTAAGGCCAAGTTAAATAATTATATGAGTCATACCTACTTTGTATCTTTGTCATCGAATATAACCGCGTGAATCATTGTTGCAAATTATGTTAGCACCTTAACGGTAGCACGTTCACAATGTGAATAGGTACACAAAACAAATAATAAATAATATAAAAAGTTGTATTATATATAATGAAGGTCGCAGATTTAGTTCCCAGGAGAGGTAATTGTATGATGATAGTGAGTACGAATAATTGTAAACTTTAGTTACATTTTAGATACATGTTATAGCAACATTGTTTGTGATGATAACTATATGTGATAATATTTATTCTGTTGCTTTACGCTGGAAGTCGCAAATGTCAGGGTAGGCAGAGGAAACACAGTGATAAACTTAAAACACTAAACTCGCCGCACTTCACTCAATCTTCTAAGCATTGCGTCCAACCCCACCAAGTATCTTGTCACCAGAGCAAGGAAATGATAAGAAGTTTATCAGTCTATGACACTAGTTACAATATGGGATGACTTAATATTGGGGTACAAGTGTCTTTGGCACTTATATGCCTAATTTTTAAATGAAGAATATTAATAACACTTTTATGTCATTCACTAATAAAACCCCCTTTAATAACCAATAAACCACTTTTATAAACCACGACAACGCGCGGCGTTGAGTAATTGAGTTCCTTCACTCCATGCACAATGTCATGAAAATCGAGCCGAATGTGTTTTAGGGGGAACCTAGTATTCCCGTGGCATTCCCTACTATGTGCGGGATAGAGCGTGAAGCTAAAATAAAAAAGTTTACTCTCCTCAATCAAGACCGTTTTAAATCAATTTTGACATAATACTATAAAGTAATAGTAGAAAATACTTCTAGATTACCATCATTATATCACATAAGCCCTTAAACCTCAAAATGTCTCTAATTTGTAAAAATAAAATCCTTATATAGTAATTTGTATGCGTCCCCCGCGCAACGCAACTGTTACAGAACGGCTCGTCTTAATGTTACCTTTATGTATATTAGTTACGTTTTGTCAATGTTTCTACAAGAGAGTTCTTATTAATATTGAAACTAGCTTGGATGGTCTAAGCTAGTTGTAATTTTAGAATAGTGGAAATAGGTTCGACTCCCGTGTGAGGTATATTTCTGATGAACAAGATGGCGAAAGGTTCTTAAAGTCCAGAGCGAATAATAATTTTAATTGTATTATACAGGAGCAGATAATCTATGTAATTGTAATGTATATATGTTTCGAATTTTTGTAGTATTTTCGAGATACTACGTTTTCCTAGTATGGGAATTAAACCCACGACCGTCGTGTTTACAGTCAGACGATGTAGCTCTACACCATATACTCTTTCATCTATTTTTATTATCACAAACTCGTCTTTTACTATAAGAAATGTAATCCCAACTATCGTGCAACCAATATCGATGTTAGATTTTGGTTCACTTTATTTTATTTCGTCGTTGTCAATGTCAGTGACGTTGTGAATGAAAAGCGGTGTCGTCGATTTTGCAGGAAACGTGTTTTATTGAAAAATACCTCCTAAATGAAATGTATGGTGGCGTTCTTCAAATGTTTTAATGTTATATTGTGCAAAAGCTTTGTCACTTTTTTTAAGTTATATAAAAATAAGCTAAATCTATTAATAATATGAGACCGTGCTTGACGTTGGACCAAGATAAAGCCTTAGATTTGTTTGTAACCTGGCTAGTGCTGCAGTTTCTCCAAAGGTGCCAAGGGGTCAGCAAGGTTCAACACTTATTTAGTTCGATTACAGGAAAAGAATTCTAATACCATCGAAATGCAACGAGGTGTGAGACAGAAAGCTGTTATTTCTCCGAAATTGTAGCGTTGGATAATACTTTCAACCTTCTCCCAATTATCCAAGGAAAGGATCAACATCAATGGCGAGTATCTTACACATCTTCTTTTTTCCGATGATGTAGTACAACTAGCTGAGATGAGCAAGGTTTCAATTGAACACTATGATCAAATGTCTTATTAGTGTTTCTTAAGAAAGTAAGTCTATTGTACCTGCGTTAGTTAGCATCGGAATACTATTTTTGAACCCTTATACCCGGTTAGCCTTGTTTTTGAAGACCTAGCTAGTAGCTATTCATCTTTCGTTAAATCCATCTCATGTGAATTTTATCATAAAAATATTATTAATAAAAGCAGAAAATAATAGCAAATATAATTTAGATTCAATAATATCGCATTTTATCGCCGAAGAAAGTATCGTTCGCGCCAAAATTCCCGCGTCGCGAAATGGCCGATCGTAAAAGCAAATGGCGGATGACACAAAATGGGCGGTGCTTTATTTAACAAGGTCGAGTCTAGGATTCCTTGCTGGATAAATTATTTGTATTTAAACTTCAAATTTGTCTTATCTTAGGTTAAATTTACATTTAGATGGTGGAAGTAAATTTTTAATCTATTTTTTTGAGAAGAGATGAAATATAAAAATAATGTTTTAGAGGTAGGATAAGAGAGATGTGGTTTATGTTATGCTAATATTTTAGAGCTTTTAGCGGACATTTTTATATTAATCGATATTATAAACGTAATCTTTTTGTTAGCTTCACACTGTATTCCGCTAATAGAAAGCACAGGGAACCTTGTGTTAAGTTTTACCCACTTCGTGTCGATGTTCAACGCCGTATTTAAATTTCATATATAATATCATAATAGATGTATGGTCTGCTGAGTAGTATCTGAGTGATACATAAGTAAAAAAACACATTTATAAGACAATAAAAAATATATATTCGAAGTCATTCGAAAAAATTGAGGTATATACTTAAGTTGACGACTTGACGTGAACTTTCGAGGTGACCCTCGAAAACAGAATATTTCGTAAAAGCGCTCATTTGTCAGCTTACTCTTGAAATAAAATAATCTTTTCTTACATATTTTAGTATACTTTATGTTTTTTTTATATTCGTTTATAATATGAATAATTTCTTATCTTAACTTCTCAGAAGTTTCAATTGTAATAAATAAATTGATATTTTAATTACGTATAAATACATATTAACTATATTTCATTAAAAAATTTTCCGGAAATAGGTTATATATAGGAAAATGCATTCTTTACTTATAAAACTTAAATGAATATAAGCTTTACTAGTCTGTTGAAAGATTATGTGATATTTAATTATTTTTATGGTTGTTTTTTAGCTTCACGCTGTACCCTGCATGTATCAGGGGTAGACCGAGGAAGCCTAGTGTGAAGACAGTTCAGACAGTTAAGACACTTCCGTTCCCCATTTTACGAATTAGCCGAATTCTGGATACATTGCATGTTGAGTGGCGGAACCAAAGCGAGGAAATGAAAATATTTAATATTTCAATGCCTCGAGCGGGCATCGAACCAATAACCTGTCAGTTGTCACACTTACAGTACCACGCACAACAATAGATCCAACTTTTCATTAGATCAATTCTAGAAATCGTTTGAATGACATAATTTTCGAAGAATCAAAAAATCGTTCATTAAATGCACACTGCATTCAAGTCAACTGATACTTAGACCACAAGATTTTTTTTAAATATAATATTCTAAAGTGCATTATTAATGTTATAATGTCGTATTATTTTGTAAGAAAGAAACACCAAATTCAAGAATAAGAAGTAAAAGTCAAATAATTTTATTCTATGAAAGTACCTACATGGTTCGTACAATCAAAGGATTGTCAAAAAAATTACCACCGGTTCACAAGAGTAACTGTCCCAAACCTGAGAAGAAACTCAGAGTGATTTTCTTATACCCAGACAAGTCCAAGAAAAGCTACTAATTAAACCCATAACACTTAGATGTAATCAACCCCAGCCCACCCCACTATAGCAACACAAACCAGTACAAATAGAAGATAATAAAATGAATCAAGTATCCACAATTCCACATCCACAGCAGTTAGATATAGCAAATTGTCTATTGGGACCGTTTGCCAACCGACAGAAACGATCTCGAAAAATACTTACATTTCTTTATTACTATCCTATTTCAGTATACGGATATTGAACTTATAAAGTAACTGTAAACTGTGCGAGGATAAGGGACTGTCTAGAGGAAGATTGGTTGTTTTTTCTCAACTTCACGCTCTATCCCGTTTAGCGGGATAAGCAAACAGAGATTCTGGGTTCCGAGGTATTGTGATACTTCGTTCCTCATGTTTTGTCTATTTTCTTGATATATTACATGTGAATAGTGGAATTCAACGCCTCGCAATGTCCACTAGGGAGGGGAAATTTAAAAATAATTCCTTCTCTGGAACAAGGCAAAGCGAGGTGTTGTACTCTGTCACTTATCATACAACACTTCGAAGATTGGGCGAAAAGTGGAAAACAGAGTATCTTAAAGTGTTAAACCTAGTGAACCTAGTGAGGTTAGGCAGAGCCTACTCCAAAAAATGCGGGTTACTCTGTGAAGTTATTTTTCTTCGTAATTTAGTTTGAATTTTATTCATCCATATTGTAATATGGACGAGTAAAAGACTGTTAATTTAAGGTAAGAACCATTAAATCAACAGAAAGACAGACAATGAATTGCTTAAAAGAACAAAATCGAAGTTCAGGTTAAAAAACATAATAGACAAACTTTCATATAAAAATAGAAAATAGTTCCTTTCATTAACATTTTAGTATCAAAATCGAATAGTATTGGATAAAAGAGTCACATGTTACATTGAAAATTGAACCTTATGCTTAAAAGAATAAAGCTTAAAATATTTTCACATGACTCTACAATACATATGTACGTCTGTAACAAGCATAATTGGGAGTTGGTCCGTTCAGGATTGCAAAAGGGTATTAAAAGCATAAATTCGCCACAGTTTTTGCCAATTTTCACGAAAAATTCATAGGAAAAACTCTGGTAAATATAACGTTTTTATATGAACGCTTTAACGTTTTTCAGTAGTTTAGTGATATGATGGGATATGGTAAATGATAAATTTAAATGGATTGTAAGCATTGTTAGTTTATATAGCATTATAGTATTTATATATTTTACAATTTATTCCGTTAAATAATGATCATAAAAAGTTGAAAAAGAACTATAAATTTCTGTTATTGAACAATTAAATGATTATCAATAAATATTCATCTTTCCTATGAAAGTATCTGAAAATCTACATATCTCGTAAATGTCTAAAAATGTATTATATTCACGCTCTTTCATAGAAATTTACCTCTTATTACAAATAAAGAATCGAATCTACGAACTTTTAAGCGACTATTTAATCCAAGTTAAATACATCTTCTGTAATAGTTATACGTACCTTTTTAATATGTTTATTGTAGATAATTTATTGAAGAGGCCTATGTACAGCAGTGGACGAGGACAGGCTGATGATGATGATGATCATGATCATGATGAGATAAAATATAATATAACAATTTTTTTCTGCATTTCTAGAAATGTTTATTTCAATATTAATACTGAAAAACAAATCAATCCTTAATGAATAATATTATTAGTAATACTCTATAGAATAAATTATTGTAAAGTAAGCATTTTTATAATTACAAGGCAAAGGGAAAAGTGCAACAGATACGTTTTGGCCGACAGCGTTGCACGCTTCACGCGCCGTCGCATCCCGGTGCAGTACGCTAGAGGCACACTGAGAGCAGCTGCTTGAAATTAATATTAAATATATAGAACCGAAGACACCGAATTAAAATATTTATACGATTTTTTTAAAGTATTTTTCTTTTCTAAATGTCAAATAACACTTTGAAAATGGTTTAAATAATAATACTAAGACTTAGCATTCGCTAAACTTCTAGTTATTTCAAAACAAAGTTTTAGTATTATTTATATAAATTTGATGGGTTCTTGGCTTAGAATAAGATAAGATTAGATAAGACAACACTTAAACAGCAAAATTGTTATGTATAATAAATTAGTTTTTTGTTTACTATTGTATTATTAAGAGAACAATGACTACTTAGTGTCTGTATTAATATGTTTATATTTCAATAATTTAATTTTAATTTAGTACAAATTATAAAATATTAACGTGCGCTGCCAGTATCTTAGGTTGAAAATTTAACTGTTTTCTCGTTAAAAAACGCAAAACTCTATTTTTCGACAAACCCTTTCTTAGTGTTTCCCTACCCACTCCCCATATGCTAAATTTCATCAGTTACTAGGAGTTAAAGGAGACTGTCTTTCGGTTACAAAAGAAAAAAATACTCAGCATATTGTGGGTTCTAAGAGCGGGTACCAGGCCGATTTGCTGGGAGGGGGCCTCAGCAACGTGGGATTTGGGCCCCAAGTTTTGAGTCAAAATGCGTATAGCCATAGCACCTTCACTACCTCATCTTCTCTTTCTATGTATTTTTTTCTAGCTCCACTATGTACCCCGTGCGTAGCAGGGTAGGCATAGTGAACTTGAAAACAGAGTGTTTTAAAAAACTCCATATAATTATTTGTTTCCTCTAATTGTCACGTTTGCAATCACACGATTATGCTCCTGCGCAACGACGGCCTAGGTTAAATGAATCATAATTAAATGTAAAACTCATTACTCGAAACTTATATAATTTAAGTTTAAGTGACTAATTAAAACCAAAATACAATTACGTATATTTATAAAATAACGTAAGTACATATATTTTAGGTTCATTTAAAATAAATATAAGTACTTTTAATGAGTAATTAAAAACATGTCGATTCTAAGTAATGTAACCACTCTGTGCGTAAGAGTAACCACAAAGCGCCAGAAAATCATATTTTTTATACTAATTAAAGATTTTAAGTAAAGTATTTACAATAATATTATGCATTGACGCCTTCGTGATGAATGTCATTTAGTGAATCATCAATCAATCTTATTTAAGGAAATATTACACAACAGATCATAGTTGTGGATTCGACTACAAATTGGAAAGTGGAGAATGAAGTCACCTCTTTCTTCAATCCAATTGGTAGTCGACTTTGTGTACATTGTGTTGAGAAATAAATTTTATTTTTAAAAAAAAAAATTATAAACTGATTGTATTAAGCCAAATACTAAATGTTAAGGGGAGGTTTATATATGATGAATTATATTTTTAAAATTTCTGCGTAATAATTAAATATACAATAAAACAATTTTCAAAAAATATTTTCTGAAAATATTTTATACAAACTACATTTTTCAGTATAAAAAGTAATTTATCAAGTGTGCCACAACTTTAACTCATACGGAGCTCAAACGGATAGGTTTGTCACATGCAGAACAAAACACCGCCAAAAACTATATTAAACTTTAAAGCCTAAATAATAAATACTAAAGTCCCTTAAAATGGAAATCCTAGTTATTTTTCCTATATTTTCTTATATTTTGCATCTTATATCTATAGATATAAGGACAATTTTAGCTTGAAGGCCAAATTGACTTTGAAACTTCTAATTTTTTTTATATTTGATTTTGACTCTTGTAACTAACAACATAAAGCCTATTACTGTATGTAAAATTAAAGTTTCAGGATTTTATTCCACATTCATTAGAAGATTGAGCTTTATTATAAAGATATAAGGTTGAATTTAGTTTAGTAATTTAATTGAAATGGATAACATTTTCAGCTATGGTTGTGACAAAACGTTTTGTAGGCTTTAACTTTTTGCGTTTGCTTATGATTTAGTTTATTTTGGACCTTGATTTTGAAATAACTGAATTTTGTTAAAGAAATTTTAAATTGGCGTTATTTTTTTTACAAATTAGTTGAAAAATGTATAGTTGTCAGACCAGTAGTACAAAGTGTGACAGTGCGATAAGTTATGGGTTCGATTCCCACTCGAGGAAATGAATTATTAAATATTTTTAAGCTCTGGTAAGCAGAAAAAAGTTTATTTTTCCATTTACACAATAAACAGATGACTATTTAGTGGGTTAGTTTTTTTTTATTAAAAAATCAGCTTGATTCTGACTACACTAATTACGATTTTTGGAAATTATAATTTAAAAAATTGCGTATAATGTCTTGTTATTTTTATTATAAAATTTACGTAGTTTTTATATTTAGCGAAGTTGGTAGAAAAAGCCATTAAAAATTCATTAACCGATTTTAGTTCTAAATGGGCAAACAATTTAATATTAATATTAACTTGACAAGTAAAGTAATAAGTTTAAACAAGTGCCATTCGAAACCACAATCATTGAATTAAACCAATACATTATAATATAGAAGCGTTAGTCCTCTGGTAGACAAACCGCGGCGTTGTGTTCCGCCACTCAACACGAAATATTGCAAAAAATTGGTGAAAACTTGAGAACGGAGTGTTTCAACACTAGTTTCCCAATGTCTACCCTGCTATATGAGGGATACACCGTGAAGTTTTATAAGAATAAGATCGTTAAAAATATCGTTCCTTCGTTCGATCGTTAATGCTCTCCAGATATATTGAACTAGAAAACATTGTTAGAACGTTTAATTGCATTCTTCATACATTCTCATACAAACATATATCGGAATTCGGAAGTGCAGTAGAAAAATAAATAACATAGACGCTTTCAAAGAGCTTTTGTATTGAACTCGTGAAGAGCTCAATGAGATGTTTTTGTACGAAGTTGAATGGAAATTAATGAATGGCAGAAGGAACTGAAATTATCATCTAAATTTTTATGTATAATATAAATCTATTGTTTTTATCTTATTTATTGTATTACTAAACATGTATCATAAAATATCGATTTCTTGTTTTGGAGGCACTTTGTGATTTTTGTATTTGGATGGCGGATCTCAACGCCGTACTTTGTTTATATTTAGGTGTATATATATACTAGATAGATTAGTTGTAACTGTGAATTCTCTTTTTTCTCGTTCCCGTAGAAACTAAGAAATCATCTCTTATTAGACACTATACTCCACTTATTCAATAACGAAATATTTTAATATACGTACATAGACTAGTCTAAAACTTCAGCTTATTACTAAAAGGACGTGGATTCACATCCCTTAATATTGGACGCATATTGGAAAAACAAATTTCAATAACAATTATCGAAAACCAATTTGTAACTTCAAACGAATTCGTTTATTCGGATTTCGGGTGACAATGAAATAGTTTAACAGCGAACTAATTGTAGACTCGCGGACATGCTGCCTGCGTAATTGAATTCCGCAGTATCATTGGTGCTACGAGACTGGGTAATGGACCTTCCAATTTATTGAAATATTTTTTACATTTTTTATTTTTTTTATTTGCGGTTTTACCCGCGTGGTCAAATGGAATTAACTAAGGCATTGTTCAAGGCCTGCATTATTAACCGCTCTCAACTCTACTCTCTCTACTCTATTTTAGAATCTATGGGAATCGAAGCCCTAGCCACGATCGGCCTTAGAAAATACATGAGACGTATATACAAATATAAAGTAGTGGTTATAAGTGTTTTGTTAAAATTTGGATAGTTTGATCGGTCGTCATTTCTTTTTTCTAATAAATAATTAAAAATTGGCCACAACCAAGAAATAGCATTAAAGTAGTGTCATTTCTATTACAAAAAAATATAAAATTCCACCTTAAACACGCCCATGTCTTTACGTAATAGGCAAGTTTTTATAGAAAATGCTTTAAACCGGTTGAATTGAGTGATGGCGTAATGTATGGAAAATGTAGGTAAATATTGTTATAGCGATGATTTAATATTTTTTCTTAGTTTGATCAAAAATAGTAGATTTTTTGTGTTATAGTGTAAAATAACGTTTACAAAATGTTAATAGTCAATTGTGGGGTTCCTGGGCTGAGAGACTATATATCGTTTTCCCAAATCTCAACATCAAAATGTATCTATAAATTAAGAAAACAAAGAATGAAGCAATACCATATATAGCAGGGTAGGCAGAGGGAATTTAGTGTTAAGACACCCCGTTCCTTATTTTCTGCTGACTTTTCGAAGCATTACATGTTGAGTGGCGGAACTCAACGCCGCGTTTTATTATTATTTTGGAAGTACATGATACTACAGTAGGTTTATTTTATCATTTTACTTTGTATGCTTAGATAGTGCAGCCAAAATTTTTACGTTCTTTTTTAAGATAGCAGCGAACTTATAGTATAAAATACTCGAAGTTGTCACTAGAATTGACAAACGTACAATTCTTTGCGGGACCAGTTTTAAACTTTATTTCAAATAGTTTTAGATTTTATATGATATTTTTCGTCGACTTATTTTGTGGTGCCTTTTTAGTAATATTTTTGTCTGGCTTGTTAGTTTAGTGAATTATCTAAATGCAATTGTCAAAAATTAAATTTTCTTAGAAATAAATACACATTTAATTATAATTATATTAGGTATATTTATCGATACTATGAAATAAAATATTAAATATTTTCATTTCTTCGCTCTAGTCTTGAGGCAAAGCGCAGCGTTGAGTTTCGCCATTCAACACGCAATGCCTTCAGAATTCAGGGGAAAGTGGCGAGCGGAAGGTCTTGGCTAGGCTCCCTCTGCCTACATTGCTACATGCGGGATATAGCGTGAAGCTGAAAACAAAACATTAATTATATTATAAATAATATTTTTTGTCTGTAAAAAGTAGCCAACTTTCAATATACACTATCAATCCATACCTATATTATAAATTCGAAAGTAAGTCTGTCTGTCTGTCTGTCTTTTACGCAATCAGGGCCAAACCGCTAATTTAATTGTGATAAACACTCATATGGAGATGATACTTGAGGGTCTCGGGATGAACATAGGATACTTTTGTCTCATATTTGTAATATTTTCGATATATACCAATATATTAAAATACATATTAATTTGACATAGAATTTATTCTGACATATTAATAACAATTTTCGCTATGCGACCGTTGCTAAGCAACGATTTGCAAAGTTTGTTGTTAGAAAACGTCACCCAAAACGTGAGCTTGCTTAACGCATTTCTATATTGAAAACTGAAAATAATTTCATAAATATATTTAATAAATATTCGTATAGTTCAAGCGGGCGTAGCCGCGTTCGGGTCCACTAGTATATAATAAAACATCGAACAAATAAATACTTCAAATTACAAACGATATACCAACAAAATTAAATTCTAAATTTATATCCTAATATAAAAATATACATTTATCTAAAAAGCCATGTTTAATCAGACGCCTAGCCTTTAATTTAAGCTCAATTTGCGGTTTAAAATGATTGCTCGACGTAAAACGACAGGCGGTAATTTAATGTTATACCTACTGGAACCTACAGCGTTATATTACGCGACTAATTTGGATTTTGTAGCTTGCTATATAAATTAGTGGCTTTTGCCCTAATGAATGGAAAACGTCGCTTGTTTAGGAATATTAATGGATGGGTCGTCGATTTGATTCTTTGATGTAGAGGGAGAAAGAGATTTTAAAATTTAAAATGATACTTCCAGATAATAAGTTAAATAAGAATGTAATAACTTTTCTTTTTTACTTTTTTGTTTTATCTTTTAAAAACAAAGATAATGTCTGTCACTCTGTTTTCTACTTTCCGCCGCTTTAGAGATAGATAAAATTGAATGTAATTATTTTTATAGTTGTATAAAAATAGTAATTTAATTGTAGTTAAGAAATAGTAACTTAAATATAGTTTTAATAGGGATCGAGTAAATTGCTTAGGGTCCTTAAATATATTATAGAGGCCGTCTTATCGTGAATATAATCAACTCCCAGTCCCAGGAAACCCTTAGGTTTCCTCTGACAATTCTGCTTTGCGGGAAAAGCCATACATATCATCAAAGAGGATGCAACTTCAAATCCATTTATGTTTAAACATCCACAATCTTTAGTTACTAATTAGTTAGTAGTAAAACGCACTTAACTCCTCTAACAACGCTTGTATTCATTGCACTAAAATCTAAGCTCTAAATTACCTTTGAATGACTAAAAAGGGAACCACTTTGTACCACATAATTGAAGTACTTCCCATAGAAGTTCAACCCTAAAACGTTTTTAAAACGCGGCATAGAAGCATAAACTACTAGAGACCTCTTCAAAATCCCATTAGAAAAATCAAGGTATAAGCTTATAGCTATAACATTCATTATTTTTTACTAACACCGTATAAGTATAATAAATATAAGTAATGGAACAGTGGCAAAAGGTTGTACATGCCATGTTTTTGGGTTCCCACTTGGGGGAATGAGATGTTTGACATTTTCTTTTCCTCACTCTAGTAACGAAGCAAAGCGCGGTGTTGAGTTTCGCCATTCAACACGCAATGCTTAAAAACGAGAAATCAGCGGAAATTTGAGAACAGTTTCCCAGGTTCCCTCTGCCGACGCCACTATACAGCGTGAAGCTAATAAAAAAATATATAAGCAGTATAATTGATCGTTATTGTAAATGTGACAGTTGCAGGTTCAATTTCCACTCGGGTGAATTAATTTCCTTGTTCTCTAAAAAAACAAACGAGACGTTGAGTTTCGCCGC
The DNA here is from genome assembly GCA_000313835.2 of Heliconius melpomene melpomene. Classification (NCBI taxonomy): domain Eukaryota; kingdom Metazoa; phylum Arthropoda; class Insecta; order Lepidoptera; family Nymphalidae; genus Heliconius; species Heliconius melpomene. The sequence goes on from HE671891.1 coordinate 216,106, forward strand.
CCAATGTCTCGAAAATTTAACGAGATATGCGGAACACAGCGCATACAAACGACAATCATGGACTCTGTATGGACTGCTATATGGGGGAAATTCTGTCTTAGAAGTAAAGTACTATGTCAAGTATTATATAATACTAGTTATTACCCGCAAATTTGTGAACTTTAAATAGAAGGTTCCGTTTTTCCAGTTCTCGTAGGAATTTCCAGATGTTCTCTTTTAGTGCTTCCCAACATTCCCTAACCTTTCCTCATGTCAAATTACTTCATGACTTCTCACTTATTATAGAAGTCGAAATTCTGTATTTGTAAGAAAAAATTGTACCAAACTCCATAAAAAAACTTCTTTTAAGCAATTACGAGATACCTTTGATCGTTGGAATCATAATAAAAACAATATAATTGGACGGGGGTTTAATTCCACACTCGACTTTATAGCGTTGGGGGAGTAAAACGTTTTTAAAGTAGAAAAAGTTTATTTGATTTCTACCGTGTTTCAAATTGTTTGTTTTAGTATGTGATTTAAGGATTTTAGATATATTTTATTAATAATATATGAATAACATATGGACCCATTCATGGACTTAAAATATTTTAATTTTCTGGACAAAAAGCAACGATTAGTGAGTGTAGAAGAAGTAGAGAACAAGATGTCTTAACTCTACTCTTCCATACCTATTAATAGTAGTATAGTAGTAATAATAAAAAACTGACGAATTGTGCCACCCATAATGTCTCGAAAGTAAAACAGGACGTAGAGAACGGAATGTCTTAACACATAATTCCCCCTGCCTACTCTCCAATATGGGGGACACAGCGTAAAGCTGGAGGATTCAACAAAGGAGGAGGATTGGAGGATAGGCAAAGTTAACTCGGTCCACCACTTTTCGAACAATTTTCGAGACATTGTGTGTTGAGAACGGAACTTAACGCCGTGCTTTGTGTTTGTTCGTTGCGTCTCAATCCATACTCTACTTAAGTAAATAAGATATATTTATATAAAATATGAATGAAAATTATTATATATTTCCTATAGAAATAAAATTATGGATTCCCCCATCCATAGGTTTGGTTAAGGGATAACGCACTTAACTGCTTCATTATGAGCGTTAGAGAAGGGCTTATTTCGCGCATGATCAATCTTATGCCGGATGTTGTTTGACTAGCGTGAGAGCGTGTAGTTGTCTGTTTTTGATATTATAATTATATCTTTTATGTGCTTATATTTGACGACGACGGCTTGCAAAGTTCGTTGGTTCCAGAAAATCCTTTTCAGTGTATCCCTTACACTACTTAAAGACCCAAAACGCTATGTTAAAAAATAAAAAAGTGATATACTCGTATTTGTTAACGACAATGATGAGAAGCATCAGTTTCCTCCAGTAAGATATTTCAGCGTTGAGCTCCGTAACTCACAATGCACAATAAAGCGTGGGGTTAAAAAAAATAAACATACAGAAATACGACCAATCTTTCATATACATAATTTAAGTTCATATATAAACTCGTTGAGTCGACAAGCTCCCCTGTGCCATCCCCTCGGAAGGGATGATAAATATTATTCGCCTATTTCATCCAAACTATGCATTTCCTATGAATCTATTTGATCGTTTCAAAGCGGTAGAAATCGTTTTAAAATTTCAATGGTGGTCAGCTTTATAGATATGATGTTGTTTTTTTGTGTTGAGACCGTGGTGGTGCAGTGGTACGGCGTCTGATAGTAAATGGGATGGTTGTGGCTTCTGCTCTCACTCGGGGGCAACCTCTGGCCATCATAGGCAGAGGAAACTCTTTGTCAACATTTTCAAGACATGGTGTATAAAATATTTTCTATAAATTTAAAAACACAAAAATATTTAATAAAATAAATAAATTATAATAAATAATCGAGTTGCAGTCAAATGATCTAAAATTCTAAACATAATCTTGTTTTTTTTGGTACTTTAATAAAAAGAACTTAATTTTACAGTGGATTGTGTCTCTTTATCTGGAAATTGAGTTTAAATTAGAATCCTGTGAACTGAAAGAAGAATTTGAAGTTCTGGTATTGACGCACCCCTCGGTGACGAGCGTAATCGGTCAATACACAGATAATTCCGATTTTCGAATATAACTTCAAAATATTAGGCTGTAGGGGCGCAGTCAAAAATGTTTGTCGACGATTTTAGGTTAGTTTCTTAATTATAATAATATTATAATAATATATCGAAGTTAAATAACTTTTTAATAATAGTCATTTTATTTGCGTGGACGTTGAGAGAATGGAATGAAAAAAAAATGGAAAAATAAATAAATGGAATCATTCCGTTCTTTTCTGTGACTGTAGGAATTTCGAGTGATAAATTTTAGTGCTGCCCTACACAAGGTTACAAGGTTAGGGAAAACCTACCTACATGCCAAGTTGCAACTTTCTAAGTTCAGTAATTTCGTCTGTGTGTTATCTGCCAGTTACTCAGTAACGGAAGAGTCACTTCTCTGTTCAAATAAATTGAATCACAAATGTTTTTCTGTTATTCAACAATTAAATTCTCGAAGAAAGGAGAACAAAGTGTTTTAACACTAAGTTTTCACTGACTACCCTCCTATATATAGAAAAGAATAGAATGTAACTCTAGTTAGAAGCACAACATTAAGCATTACAGTACACAGCTGTTTTGGAACTTCAAATAATAAACATTGAAGGGAATTTGTACAAAACATTCGAGCATCTGGTTTTTATAAATTCTTGTATTCATGAAATTACGTTGGACTTACGTTTATGGTACTTTCTTTTGAAATTTGGATTATGAATATGTTTTTTTTTCAGCTTCACTAATTAATAAGTAATATATTTATATATAAGTAAGCTTAAGTTTGTCAATTTTATGTTTTATTTCCACCTATCTACTATTGTTTTATTACCTACAGTAAGGAAATTAGTACGGGACCCTTAGTGGACGAATCTGACTCGCACTTGACCTTTTTATTATTATTTTATTTACTACCTTGAAATGAATATTGATTAATATGTGTAAAAAATTATTAAAATTTTAAACATATGCGGTCTCTTTGAATTTTATTCTTACAAAATCTCTAGACTTCTAAAGATACATCGTATATGACGATTTAATATTTTTCTTGCAAGTTAACACGAACTTTGTGAGTTTCGCTAATACACTTTTAAAACTAACGACCTAAGAATGTTGCAGATAAAATTCTTAACCAGACAACAAAAAAAAAATAACTGAAAAATATTGGGTTAATATTAGATTTGTTTAAAAATCGTATAATATAATGCTTTTTGTAGTAGTTAAAATAAAACTAAATTTACCCGATTTAACAAATTTATTTTGTATTGGACAGAATTATTAAGTGAGACAAATTGTAACGATTGGATGAGACTGTCTTTAGGTAATTTTAAAGCCAATAGAGTTGTTAACTTCACGCTATATCCCATATAGGTAGGGAGGCTAGTGTTAAGTCACTCCGTTTCCCATTTTAGCCCAATATTCCACACATTCCATTCCTCATTCCACATTGAGGAAATAAAAATAATTAATTCCCCCTGGATGTCGAATCTACAACGGTCACGTAGGTCAAAAGTTTAGCCTTTGTGACATGACGGCCGCATATAAACAGTAATCGTAAAACATTGAAAAAAAAAAGGTTCACATACACATAATATTTATTGCAACTTAATAATATTATTCTATTTCATTAAAAAATAAAAAGAACCAACTAATAATTTTGACTATTTCAAAATTTGGACTGCAACATATATTATACGAAGAGCTTCTACACAAACCTGACTTTTCCCCTTCTAAGGAAACAGGCACATCTGTTCTTAACGTTCTATTTATGAGCTCTTGATTCCATTACACAGTGGAATTACGTTTTTATTATACGTCAAAACGATTATAGCTCAGAAAATTATTCTTAATATGGTAATTTTGATATGAAAAGATTTTTTTTAAATTTTCTATGTAAATAAAGTGAATATAATAAATAATAAATAAATAATAAGGAAGGAAATTCTGGATTGCCAGAACAATGTAATTGGATACTATTTAATGAAAAACGCCATTTAATATACAAAATATATATATGAAATTTTCTAAGGAAACACAAAAACCCTTTAATATAAGCTCGAAGGGGTCGTACCCCGTATGTGCTAACTTCGTAAAAACTGAGATGTCCACTCATACTCATACGGTGATAAATGACGCGTCAAATGCACACGGCTTATAGACGAGTGAAAGTAGATACGGTTTAATAGTGTAGTTAGTTGTTCTTTGGAGGTTATGAGTTCAAATTTATAGGTAAATAATGTCTATTAAGAGAGTAATTGGAGTTTAGTAACAATATTAGGCTTTAAATTAAAGAAGATAACATAAAACCAGTCGATTAAAATTAACGTAAAAATCAAAATATTTAACTCGTGCATACTTCCTACCACAAAATGGACCTTGACTATGCAAAATGTAAAAAACCTACAAATATGATGATTAATGTTAAAAGAAAGGATAAGATCAAAATGAATGTAATTCGTCAAAAAACAATTAAAAAGTTGAAATTGAATTGGCCAGGGAACAGGTGATAAAACCAAGACAAACAGATGACAGAATGGTAACCTTAGAAAAGGTAAAAGAAAGAGAGGAAGACCACTGAAAAGAGGTGGATGTGAAATTAGAGCATGCCTATGTTCGCTGTTTCCTGGATAAAAGGACAGGTAGAGGAAACCTAGTGTTAAAATTCTCCGTGCCCAAAATTGTGAAAAAGATTCTGCCACTTCTGCTTAACAATGTTATTGTCTACTATTACTCTATGGCAGCAGGTCATGTAACGGGATACTATAAATCTGCGAATATAATAAAGCAAGACCCGTCCCGAAAGCTCAATGAGAGATATAAATAAAGTTGACTCGTATTTTTATTGAAATATAGTTTTTATTTTTGCATTTAAAATGTTCATAATATTTTTTGGCTTTTGCTATTGGGGTGTATACTATACCAACAGGTAAAATCTTTGTAAATTTAATGCTTTTATTAAGTCCACTAACTATGTAATAAAATTTAAGAAAGCTTATTTAACCTACTTATTATAATTGCATTATCATGTAAATTGATATTTAGGTGTAGTTTAGGGATGTCTGAACCAAGACCTAAATAGTAGAACTTTTCAGAGGATACCAGTAAACCACTCAAGTTAAGTCTAATATTATTTATAGGTGTTAGCACAATCACTGCCTCCTGCTATGTGCGAGAAAGTAAAAACTAGACAGTCTAGTTTCCTCATTAAACATGTGCTTTCTCTCTCTCTCCTTACCTAGGAAAAAGTGTGAAACTAAAAACAAAATCACATTACACTATACCAATACAATTACATTAAAACATATAAATTATTCAACCTATCGCCCCGCAAATATAATTATCGTTAAATATTTATTTTGGTGCGTACATTTATACGGCAGTAAAAACCAACTAATTATACGCTACACGTTCATTATTAAAAAATTAATGATCCGATTGGTTTGGATAGCGGATGCGGTTGTACCGCAGTGTTAGTGCTTTATGGATGATTAAAATTGAGACAAATTTAAAAGTGGGGGGTGATTGAATGTAAACTTGTAAAAATTTGTTTAGGTTTCGATATTAATTTCAACTAGCTACAACTTAAATATTTTCATTATATATAACCTTAGATAGCATAGCTACTATATATAGAAACTAGCCTAAGATCCCAGGGCTCTTGTTAAAAAATATATATTTATTACTACCCGACCCTTTACTAGGGCCTTTACTCTCGCCAGACATCCTAGAGGTTGCTTAAAATTGGGGCGAACTACGATGCTAATTTGACATATAATATTTACGCTAAAATTTCTTTTAGTAGCCACTCATGATTATCAGGACGCAGATGGTTGGGATGCTTCACATGAGCATTGTTCCAGACAGGAGGATCCAGGCAGGATGATAGGCCCATCGGATTGGGCTGGATGCTAATAAGAGATCTTGAAATTAAATCCTAAATAATATATGTAAAACTTAGGCTTGCTAGTATAACGTTATTTGCCTCAATTATCGACGTTTCAACGTGTCGTCCGTTCTATCGGAATCGATTATACACTGTAAGGATGGGAACTTTCATTGGAAAAATAGTAATAAACAATATCTCGTGATGGATTCTGTCGTGCATCAGAAGCGACCTGGGTCCGCGTCAGAGCAAGTGTTGCCAACATCCAGGTCGGACTAATTTCCAAGCGTCAGTGCTCTGTTATGAACATGACGTGACAGGGTCGTCCGTATTTTTAAATACTAGATTTTTGTTGAATTTTGATTTCAATATCATCTTTTCTTTGTTTCTTTTGTTTGTCCAAAAATTTTGTATTGTATGCTATTATATATTTCATTTAATGGATCATCCTGGTCTCACTACTCTATATATAGCTATCTAATATCTGAAATTGAAGTAAATATATGTGTGTTGACAAAAATAAATATTTATCCCATATAAAATAAATAATATGTAAACAAAGTCACGAGCACACCTCGCTACAAGCAAGCTTTACGTAGGAATATGCAAAAATGTTACAATTTTCAAGCCACGTCGCGACCACGCGCCGCCGAGCCCCGGTTAACTTGGGCTGGCGCTGGTAGCGAACGTCGGAATTTAATACAACTCAAACACCATTTAAAAATATTCGAATATTTTGATTTTTTGGTAAATAAATAAAGTTTAAAATAATTTCATGTTGTATTCCGCATAGCATTGTAGGGAAAGAACATCGTATTAAAACACTCTTTTCTCCATTACCTGCCTGACTTTTTTTGTTTTGTGGCGAAGCTTAACGCCGCCCGTCTCGTTACTAGCGAACGAAGCGAAGAAATAAATATAACTGATATATTGCAAGCGAAATAGAGTAGGTACTCAAATATCCAAAAAACATATGTAATTTTGTTATTAGCAGAATTAGGTACCTACCTAAATAGCTACCTAGCTATTGTAAAAGTTTTCATTTGCAAAACAAAAATGTACTGTTAAAACAAATTAAATCTCATATACGTTTGTTAGAAAATATATAAATTATTTATTTAAATAGAAATACCTCTAAATTAGAGACTTTCTCAATTCTCAATACAAAAACAATTTAATACAATTAAAAAAGAAAACTCTAAATTGCAATTTCGTAGACAAATTCTATACAAATTTACACTGTAGATGAAGATTCCCAAGGCATATAAACGGCTTTAAGTCAGTTGTATTGACGTTACACTTGTATGGGACAATGCAAGTGAAAACAAGTGTTGTTAGCACAAACACTATCTAACCGTAGATTGCAGTTTACTTTTGTACAACTAGGTATTGTCAGACGTTTGTATAATAAAATTTAAGAAAATGCTTCACGCTGTATCCCGCATATAGCAGGTTAGGCTGAGGGAACCTAGTAATAAGTAACACAGAATTTTCGAGACATTGCTTGTTGAGTGGCGGAAAGGAAATTTACTATCGTGGCATAACGGCACAGCGCCTAACTGTAAATGCGAAGGTGGTAGGTTCGATTCCCACCCGAAGGAATGAATTATATTTATTTCCTTACTCCAGAGTAAATATAAAAATATTTTTTTATTTCTCCATTCTGGTACGTTTTCGATTGGAATATAATCACTTTAAGTTGTATATCCATGAGTAAATCCATGTAAAATACTAAAGTAGATTATAGAGTACCTCCAAGATCTATGGGCTCTCTCAAGCAAATGCCATAATTAAGCCATGACGTGGGTCCAAGGGATCCGTGGAACACAAAAGATCGAAAAGGTCGAGCATTGTACGACGACCTACGTTACATATAACGAAATTAACCGTAAGATATCTAACCTCGTGTAATCTTGGGAATATTGAAATTTGAACGTGATTTTATTAAATTAAAGATTTTGAATATGTTTCTTATATATGATACAAGTTTTACCTGTAATTTTGCCCGCGGAGTCTTTTGAGGAGGATTTTGTTGACATTCAATAAATAAAGCATGCAATTTCGTATTTTGAATAAAATTATTTGAGTTTGCCTCTGAAAAATCTCTGTAGATATCAAATAATAACCAAGATTTACAGTTGTTTATTCTTAATACCGTAACTGTGGAATATATATTAATATTTCTAGTATTTAAAATTAAAAAATGGTATGTTCTAAAATGATAGTTCTTTTTATACCCTAAATAAGGAGTTATTAAACTCAATTGAATTGTCAATCACTTCCCCCTAGTGAAAATTGAACCTACGAACCTACAACCATTGCGTTTACAGGCAGATATTCTCCCAATGTGCCACGATGGCTTTATGCCATCTTTTTAATACATTATAATCAATTCATAAGCAAGTTAAAGTAATAAATTGTAAATTTACAGTTTTTCCCCGCAAGATGGCGGCGGGCGACGGCTGGTGTCAGTCTGGCAACACGCCAGATACATTAATTACTAGAGCTACCTACTTTGCATCCCAAACAGTATATCATTAAATTATATGGAATTTTGTTATGATTTTTTTGTGGTATTTTTAAATTTAAAATTTAGTATATATTTGTTGTGTGAAGTGCCTTAATGGGAACGGAGTGTCTAACACTATGTTACCAGATTCCCTCTGCCTAAGTTGCTATATCCGGGATACAACGTAAAGCTAAAACATTATAATACATTACAATATAACACGTAAGTTAGTATACATAAACTCAGAAGTTCTAACTTTAGCAAAATAGTTTGATTTGAAAGCCGCAGTCAAGACTCAAGACGAGTTATTGTAAATTAAGTTAGTCGCGTAACTTAAATAAAACGAATTTGAATTGAAATTTTCTTCTATGTATCTACTGGTTGCAAAAATCTTTGAATATTTTCGCTTAAATTTTTTATATATGTAATGTAAATATTGAGATCTAAATTTAAATAAAAATGATTTTTATTTTTATTCATTTTCACAGCGCGAAAAGCTGTGTACTTAAATAGAACTTTTTAGCTTCATGCTGTAAACCCCACTATATAGCAGGATACTCAGAGCCTAAGACCTGAGACCTGACCCCTCTATTCCCATTAACATACTTCCGTTCCCCACTTAGATATAACTTCGTTATACATTATTAATTTTATAAACCTCGGTGTTCAGCTAAGCCACATATTGTTTCACTAATACAGTAGTATTAGTACAGGAAAGTGAAATCTATATATATAAAATCGAAAGGTCACTCACTCATCACGAAATCTCAGAAACTACAAGTGCTAGGAATCTCAAATTTTGCATAGGAGTTACTTATAGGACGTAGGTGCTCGCTAAGATGGGAATTTGCAATATTCTACTTAAAAGAGGCTTTTTTTGGGGTCGAAAGTTTGTATGAAACTTCGTTACTACAAATGCTAGGAGTCTCAAATTTTACATAGACGTCACTAGGACGTAGTCATGGAGACAGAAATTAATAATAACATAGTTCACGCGGGTGAAACCGCGAGCGGGCCTCTAGTATTTTATATACATAAGTATGGGCTTTTTAGGTTTTTTTTATGTTGTTTAGTTTTTTATTATTATTATTTGCTCTTTTTTTCTTTTGTTTTTTTTTGTAATTTTTCTCATTCAAATGCAAAAATAATATCAATATTATTTTAATTTGTTGTCTAGGGTTGAAAGTCACTTACAAGTGTTTCATTTTCATTAAAATAATTTATTTATCTTAGAACGAAACAGAGAACTTTTTTTTTTAATTTTTCCCATAATCCATAACCAAAATTACGCGAAAGTAAAGGGTAATCCGAAATAATTGTATACTGAAACCAATGTAATCTTTCTTACATCCGTATCCGTATTCATATCCGAAGTAATAAATCAGTAACTCCAGTAAAGACTTTACAACTCTACAAAGTGTAAGCTATAGGCTATGAGTATGTAAATTTGGGAAAGCTGACGCAGCACGTCTGATGTATCTGACGGACCTGAGTGCACCCTTTTAGCGAATGTGGTGCCATTGTAAGCGGTGTTATGAAGTTACAAGTTATTTCGCTCTTTTTTTACCGCATAACCTCTTTCGTGTGTTCTCCATTCAACGTGATACTGGCGAAGTGTAAGAAGTGCACAACAGAACAGAACAAGTTATTTTTATATTTATGGTGGTAGATTTATGTAAAACTGATGTTACTGGTTATTCTTATGTTATGAGGAACTTAAAAGTACAAAATAAATTATATTGAACTTTATTATAACATTTAAAACGAATAAAGTAATTAACTTTATTCTACAATAGAATTCATTGAACTGAAGACATTCTGCATGACTGCTTTTTTGTACCTATATCATCATCATCATCATGCCTGTCCTCGTCCACTACTGGACATAGGCCTCTCCAAGGACATAGACCTTACATATAGTTAGTTGTAAATAAAGGCAACATATAAATATGTAATTTTTTTATTAACTGATGATGATGCGTCGCCCTCACCGTCACCACACCTTACCCTGTCAGTAGCAGACAGCGGCAGTTCCGTGAAATATCGAGCGCGCCGGTGACACTTCTGAAAGAAATCTGCGTTTGATGACTGACTTTATTGACCATCGTTTGGTACACGGCAAGCTTTAAAATTGCTAGAAATGGATTTTCCTTTTGAAATAAAATATAAATTGCTTTTGACAAGTCCGCCTTATAGTAAACGTGGTGGTTATATTCCGACCCATTTAATTTTTTACCTTCATGCTGTATCCCACAAATAGCAGGATAGGCATACGGATAAGCAACGCAAGGCAGGATAAGAAAATATTTGGAAAACAAGGCGGACGAGAGGAACGCATTGTGTAATTGAGTATCACTAGGCTCCCTCTGCCTACCTTTCTGCGCGAGAATAAGCTAGAAATTGAATATTTATATTTTTTTAAATTTTCAAATATATCATAACGTAGATTAAAATATAAAATGTATAATTAAAAAATAAATCAATTTAAAATGTATTAAAAAATAAAATGGCTCTACCTATTATTTCTTGGGATTCTCCCAATTTTCGAGACATTGGGTGTTGACTTGCGGAATTAAACTCTGCGCATTTCCTATCAGAGTGGGAAAATGAAAATAAATTGAAATAAAAACAAAAAGCTATTCAAATTAGAAATACAAAAACATCAGTATTCCGCCA